>PVIA01006216.1:0-101091 GCA_004024845.1 Tonatia bakeri
ACACTGCATTAGGGGACAGGCAGGAAGTGGCCAGAGGAGAGAGAAGAGGGAATTTTAGGGGAAAAGGGGAAGGGTTTGCAGGAACAAAGTTAAAAGACACATGGATAAAACTAGGGGGAGGGTGGTAATGGGAGGGAAGATGGGAGGGGGGTGGGGGGCTTGATTGGGAGTAAAGGGGAGAAAAATGTACTTAAAATAATAAAAAAAAAAGAAATGCAAAAAAAATAAAATAAAAAAAAATAAAAGTAAAGTAGGTTTTGTTGCTGGGGGCTTCAAAGAATGGTTTCATATACAGGGACTCTAGTTTTTATTTTGCATATTTCACAATAATGTGGTTCCTATCAATATAAACATCATGTGGTTCTCAAAGTCAATAGTTAATTTTTTCATACTGATTTGTAAGTAGAAAAAATACATACACAAAAGTTAATGTATACATAAAGCTTTAAGCCTAAAATATATGCATAATGCTTTGTATAAAAAGACTATTTTCCTCCAATATCAGTAAGGAAAGAGTTCAATGGAAAAAACAGAACTGTTTGAAAAGTATACAGTATTCATTTAATAGAAATAATATGTCTTTTGTTACATAAATTCAAATATTTGTGTTTGATAATTTTAACTATATTGATTCCATTGAGACTATATGAGGATCATCAAGGTAGTGATTTGTCAGCCTCTAGATAATTACTTCTTTATAATTTGTTTTAACATGTTTGCCTTATTTCAAGACAATCTTGTATTTCTGAAATTATTGATGGATGTTATTATTACCGTCATTAAGTGGACTGCAGATATTTCTTGGTTAAGAAATATAGTGATAGCAACCTAGATGCCTGTCAGTAAATGAATGGATCAAAAAACTATGGTACATTTACACAATGGAATTCTATGCAGCAGAAAGAAAGAAGGAGCTCCTACCCTTTGCAACAGCATGGATGCAACTGGAAAGCATTATGCTAAGCGAAATAAGCCAGGTGGTGAAAGACAAATACCATATGATCTCGCCTTTAACAGGGACCTAAAGAACAAAACAAAGAAACAAGCAAAATATAACCAAAGACACTGAAATAGAGAACAGTCTGACAGTGTTCAGAGGGGAGAGGAGAGAGAATTTCAGGGGAATTTCAGGGGAAAAGGGGAAGGGTTTACAGGAGGAAGTATAAAGGACAAATGGATAAAAACTAAAGGTGGGTGGAAATGGGAAGGAGGAGGGGAGGACTGGGTGGGTGGGTTGGGATGGGAGTAAAAGATAGAAAATTGCACTGCAACAACAATTAAAATAAAATATGTATATAAAAAAAGAAATATAATGATAGGTTTTTGTAGTGTAGCCTGTTCTTTAAAAAATAAAGATGTTTATATGTTACTTTCTGCCAACCTCACCTGTTCTATACTGTGCTATGTTGTATCCCTTTATGAGTTTATTCAAAAGGAAGAGAAGCCCAGCAAACCTGCCTGTCAGAGTATCTGTTGGCTTTAGGAATTTTTCGCACCAAAATGAAATAGAAGTCTTAATTAATCTTCTTTAATAAAGACGACTTTGATGAGAAGAAAAACCTGTACTTCAGGATAAAAAAAGGAAATGAACATTTATATACAAGACACTAATTTTTTTCTGAAGATAATTAAAATAATTATGATGGCTGCTTTATTGCAAGCAAGAGGAAAATGGTCATGAGCAGGAAACAAAGACATTTCTTGAAGTTTGACAGTCTTCTGGAAAAATTTGTAAGTGACTTGAGGATTCTGTGTCATCAATTTCTTTGTTTAAGTGTTCAAGTTAGTAGGAGACACTTGATGGTGCTTTAGATTTTATGATTATTGTTTAAAAACATTCCTCACTGCAATGAAAACATATAGTTAAAATTTGGTGTACCAAACATGGATGACTTCCAGGGTCTTGGAGCATGGTTTAAATGGTATAACACTTGTTATGTAAATATATAGACTATTGTTCACATAGTTACAATGAAAAAATACCTAGAAATAGAATTGGCTTCTATTAATTAATTTTCTACAGAGCTTTAAAGATGAAAAGTGGCACATGTGGTGGTGATTGATCAAGCATGAGGAGTGCAAATTCCACACTGTTATAATATACATCAAAACTTTGAAAATAATATTAAATTGTGATTTTTTATGACACCGAAGAAAAACACAGATCTCTTTTCTGAAGGAAAACATTGCACAAAATTATACATATGCCATAAATCCTTGAACATTACATTAAATATTTTACAATAGTAAAAATTCTATATATGAGACCATTTTTAATTCAAAAAATTTGGAATCGATATCAAGTATAACACTGAAACATAGGGAACATGATATTTGAAATTTTTAAAAAATGAATTGTTTGTTACTTATGATGTGCATATTGGTAATTATAAGTACAATCTGTCGGCTAACTAAGGATGTCATAGTCTCTATGGAGTTTCATTTCAAGGGGTAATGTGGTTTACAGTGTCTCTTTATTTGTGGAACAATGGACCATGCAAAGATGCAATGCAGTCATGCTATGTGACACAAAAGAGTTAAGATATCTAAGCACACACTAAAGTTTGACTCTACAATTCATCAATTAAGCATATATCAATTGTACTTTCATTTTAGCTTTTATTTATTTGGTATACTATCTATTTTTAGAAGTTTATTGCTAAAACATACTTCTAATACAAAAGTATGCTCCTACTACGAAGCACTACTTATATAATTTTAAGCCCTAAAATGCTTACTTGGGAGAATAGAGAAGCAAAAGAAAAGAATACCCACATCTCTAAACTATATTTATTGTGTTTAATATAGTCTCATACACTGAGAGACTGGATAATATAATTAAAATATTCTATAATGTTTGCTCATCTTTGTCCTAAGAATAACTGATACTTGTGTTAGTGTGCCATGATTTAAATATGTGTGTATATAATATGTAATCTAGAATACATTTTAATTGAATTATTAGATATAAATTATTTCATGTATTCATTTTATCAAAAGCAACAGATATTTAGTGGCATTTTATGTCTTAATCCTTCATTTTGGTACATAAAGGAAAAGTAATTTAGTTTACATTATAGGAGATATATATTTTCTGATATAAAGTTGGTACTAATTTTAACCGTTTTTCATGACTTTATTTAGAAAAATATTCATCATCTAATCAAAGTCTTTCTTAATCTTGAATGTTTAAAAATATTGGCAAAATGATGCATCTCCTAGGGCAAGGGAAAAAGAAGAAACAATGAATACATGGGGTTAAATCAAAATAAAAAGCTTCTGCACGGCTAAATAAACCATCATCAACATGAAAAGGGAGCCGACTGTATGGGAGAACACATTTGCCAATAATACATCAGACAAGGGTTTGATCTCCAAAATCTGTAAAGAACTCACAGGACTCCAAACCAGGAAGACAATTAAAAAATGGGCAAAGGACCTGAATAGACACTTCTCCAAGGAGGGCAGAGGGCCCAGAGACATATGAAAGGATGTTCAGCATCACTAGACGTCAGAGAGATGCAAATTAAAACCACAATGCGATACCACTTCTCACTGGTCAAAATGACCATCATTAATAAATCAACAAACAACAAGTGCTGGTGAGGTTGTGGAGAAAAGGAAACCTTACCACACTGTTGGTGGGAATGCAGACTGGTATAGCCATTGTGGAATTTCCTCAAAAAAACAAAAATGGAAATGTCTTTTGACCCAGAGATTCCACTGCTGGCAATATACCCTAAGAATCCCAAAACACCAATCTAAAATAACTTACGTACCCCTATGTTCATAGCAGCACTATTTACAATAGCCAAGTGCTGGAAACAGCCTAAGTGCTCATCGGTAAATGAGTGGATCAAAAAACTGTGACACATTTACACAATGGAATACCATGCAGCAGAAAGGAAAAAGGAGCTCCTATTTTGTGACAGCATGAATGGATCTGGAGAGCATAATGCTAAGTGAAATAAGCTAGTTGGTTAAAAACAAATACCATATGATCTCACTGATAAGAGGAACCTAATGAACAAAAATAAACTAATAAGTAAAATAGGACCAGAGGCATGGAAACATGGAACAGACTGACAGTGACCACAGGGGAGGGGAAAGGGGACAATGGTGGAAAGAAGGGAAAGGGATTAGTCAAAGAACTTGTATGAATGACCCATGGACATGGACAACAGTTTGGGAATGACTGTGGGAGTCAGGGTGGGCTGAACAGAGGAGGGCAAAAGGGGGAAAATGGGGCAACTGTAATAGAATAACAAAAAAAATTTTTTTAATAAAAATATTGGCAAAAGAACTGTCATCATTTTATAAGAAAAACACACAAAATGGGAGTAGGGGGGTGAAAACTGTACTTGAACATTCATTTAAATAAAAAAAAAAGAAAAAAAAACACACAAAATGAATATATGATTTATATAAATATTTCACATGTTGTATGGCCAATCTTAATTTCTCATAGTATATATTTTCCCTCCACAAGAATCTGGTGTTTTTATATTTAACAAAGTAAAGCTGAGATATTTTGAGTCTCATAAACTTTTTAGCAGAATCTTTTGGCAGCATAAATTGTCTATTAACTTTTACTCTTAATTGGTTCATTGATTTCAAGATGACAAGACAAAAATGTTGTAACTTGTTAATATTTTGCCTTTAATTATTATTGTTCTTTATTAAACATTAGAATAGAGTGTTCAAGAATATTTTTTGCAAGCCTGCCTCTGAAGTTATTTTCCCAAGGCAGTATTCAGTTTTAGATTATGGTGATGATTTTTATGAAAAAACAAAACAAAACAAAAACTGGTATTATAAGATTGTCAGTCAATGGTCCATTCTGTGAATAGCATTTGTTTCTCTCTGCCTTAGCAGTTCTGTGATGAAAGTAAATGGAAAAAAAGGTAGGTAAGCTAGAGGCAATATATTAGTGGACCACTTTATAGTATATTTTAAGTTTTTTTCCATATAATTTGATTTTGAGATAAAAAAGAAGTTTCTGTAACTGTAAATTTCTGAATACTTTATAAAGATCCATTTCCCTAAAACATTTATAATCTTAAGTACAGTAATATTCTTGAGAGTTAAGATGTGTGAAGGAAGAGTTTGGTGAGAGGATGCCATAGCAACTAGATAAAAAATAGAAATTCTGTGGATCCACTATTTGTGTTAGATGTAGCCTTAGTCATGGCCCAGGTCTCACTGAGATCTCTTACTGAAAAATGGAAACCTCTTCCTTTGGTTTTGAGTGTGAGCAGTCCATTATTTCAGATGCCTAGGTGTAGGCTCCACCCAGTTACCTCTCATCACCTTATCGCCAAAACTCTTGGAGAGCAGGTATGATGGAGGACCAATGGAAGAGAAAGAAAATAAAGGCAATTGAAGACAAGCACAATGGCTTGACATATTACTGAACTCTGCACATACTTTTCATATCTACCATCTGTCTATCACCTAGCTATCTAATCCATTGATCTGTCAGTCATACTTCTAAAGCTTAACTTTTAATTCTGCTTCATTTGGAGTGATTCTGCCTCCTGTTGATGGACGGTAGTGTTTCAGGGTTTGTTGTCATAACCAAGCCCAGTCACAGTCAATATTGTGATTTCTTCTATTTGGTATTGATTGGGCTCACTAACCGTCTCTCTCCTACTGCCTCATTTTCTGAAAAGATTTTTCAAAAGACTTTTTAAGTTTACACATGGAATTGCAATAATTTTAAAGCACCTAAGTTATTTATACCTATCCATTCTAGCCATTATTTTAAATCTAAAATAATTTTGCTAATATCTCTTTAAATATTGAAATAGTGCACATCAATGTGTCCTTAATGTTCATTAAGGGTCAATTTTCTTGGATACTGGATAGTCATTTAAATTGCATAGTAGATGTTTGACTGAGAGGAATACAAGGTTCAATATTCAAAATATCCATGAAGGAAGGTATTTTAATTAAAATACTGGATATATTGGAATAAAAACAGGTAATGTTATTAGGAATGAATTAAATCATAATGATGTTACATAAATTTCTTAGCTTATCAAATATATACTTTACATCTTATAAAAATGATATTATCATCTGGGTTAAAAACTAGTGGTTTAATTAGTTGAGATTTAGAGTTATTCATTTCAATAATTTTTTGATCTGCTGAAATTTTGACTTTAAATCAGGAATAACATCCACTGAAAGTTTTCCTAAATCTAAATTTCTTAAATCAATTGAAGTAATCATCTATTTTTGTTTCTTTCAAAATAAATACCAATATTTACCTGATGCTTGACATATTGATTAAAAAAACAACTAATGCTACCTTTTTTCCTTCTGTAAAGTGTGTTTTTCCTCCCTTTGTTTGTACTGAATAGGCAAGAAAACAGGCATATTTTTAAGATAAAATGTAAAGTATTCTTTAGAAAAACCTATTATAATTGCTCATTTAATTGTTGCTGAATTGTTGCTCAGTTTCTCACTGCTGGTGTCCACTGTACAGAGACACGAAATTTTTACCATATCTTTAACAGTTTATGTCACTTTTAAAGAGTGGTTCAGAACAACACTTAACAGTTCTGATTTGGCATAGGATGAGACTGGTACCCAAGTGATAGTTTCCTCTGTTGATAAAGGATGTATTACCACTTTTTGAAGTTATGAAGAAACATGGAAAAAAGTACACTTAATAACGTGATTTATTTTGTACAATTTAATGAAGCTGGTTCAAATAAAGGTGTTTGAAATAAATTTTCTAAGAAATAAGTTCTTTATGAATTTTATGTTTACTTTTTTAAATTTTGAAAGTTATTTGAAAATATTTTATTTTTATACACTTCATTGAATCCTATCTCAAACACGTGCATCGTATAATTACAAACTATTTGAAATGGTTTTGTTTTGTAAACAGCAAATGTATCTTTTCAAAATAACAATTTTTAAATACTTTTAAATAGGGTGCTATGTATTTGAGACCAGTGGGTTTTTTTTAATCATAAAATTAACAAATTAAAGTCTATATCTTTAGAGCTGCTTTTTAAAAACTTTCCTTGCCACTATGCCAAGGAATAAATTACTTCTTCACCAAATTATTGCAGTGTTTTGGAACACTGTATCTGGCATACTCAATCTTTGCAGGTTCTGGCAAGAAGGCATGGAGATATCTGCTAATAAGTTCTAGAAATTTTATTTTTCCCACAGATGCATGTATGCATGTTATGAAATTCAGAATAGTCTCAAGAATAAAGCTCTGAGGAGAGCCCAGGACCTTCAGAACTAATTTTGAGCATTCTAGAATGCTATATTGTGTAAAGCAGTCATAGCAAATATATACTGAAAGAAAGAACAAAATTAAAATACACTAAATTGGTTATTTTCCTAATATACTGTTTATTTTTATATCTCAATACTTTATTTCTTTTTTTTACAGTTAAGAACAGTTGTCTCCAGTTTATATTGTTTATTTTTTAAAATGAGCACTAAAGTCTTTGGTTTTCTCTCACATGCAATCTAATCAGACTTTTTAAGACCTATGTCTTAAAAAGGAAATTCCTTGTATGGTGATTAATGCACTGGTCAAGTTTGTTTTATGACACTTATCATCTTACTTTAAGCATTTTCCTAATATTTAAGATGTTTCTAAATATTCAAATGCTGAAGATATTCTGCATGTGTATGCCTAAGTATTAGAATGAGACATAAATGTATTTAGAGGCTGTAAATTGTTGATTTATGTGTCTAAAATAGAATTGATTTATTATTGTAAAATTAATGAATATAAAATTTCATCCCAAAATTCACATTTTAATACTTATATAATTATAGAGTTTGTGATTTCTTAATAGTTAAAAATATAATGCTTACTTTAAGTTCAGTAACATGCTCTGTTACTTATATGGAATGCTGGGATTGTGATGGATTGTTGAGATGGGATGGTGTTGAAATGAAGAAAACTACCGCAAAAGAATAGTAAGAATGATTTAGAATGTTATGAATTTTTTTCCAGCTTTGAAATATGCTACCATTAATACCTGTGTTTGTCTTATATTGTCTTTATAGGGTATTATACTTGGACTAAGTGGTTACTGCTAAATCCATCTCTCTTTTTTTCTGAAGTGATTTAACTGTAATAAGAAACTTGTTTTTCTTTTGTCTCTTTTACACTTTTTCTGCACAATTTTGCTTTATTCTTTAACCTCTCTTACCCAAATCCAAATAAAGTATCACAACTTCAAAGCAATTTTTTTTAAAGTACAGTTACTTGAAAGAAGGGGTAACTCACGTCTATGCTATATGTGATTTTTTCTTCTAAAATAAGATATGTTAGCAGTTTTAATTTATTTCTAAAATGTGGATAAAAATCGATTTAAAATACTTTAAGATAAATGATGCATTACAAGTTTATTTTATTCTCATTTATCTAGATGGTGTAAGAGACCTAAAAAAAAACTTGGATGCTAAGATTCAAATTTGTTATAAAAATAAAGCACTAAAAGTTTTTGGACTTATTTCTGAAATATAACAACATTTTTAAGTTATCAGAATGTTATTTAAAGAACTAATAATTAGCAGATACACAGTATAGGTCTGTAAGGTAAAATGTGAGCTAATATGAGCAAACTCCTGGAGAACACAATTGTGTAGGTTTTCTTGCCCACCTGTGTAGCCCTGTATTCAGCAGCAGGAGGCTGTCAATGTATACTGGAAACTGAGGATTATCTCAATCACTGCAAAGTATTCCCATGTCTTCAGACTTTTTTTCCCTCATATTAAAGAAGCCACAGGGAACCTCAAGTTTGAAATTTATTTGTCATTAATTTTTCAATAAAATTTTATTTTTTATACAACAATTCTCAAGAGATTGTCATTAACTGTTAATAAATAAAACACAATGCTTACTTTGACAATAAACCAAGAAGATATTTAGTATGATTTGGATATTGTTATCTTAATTTCTCTCTCCCAGTGTGTAGTTTCTTTCAAAATTTAATAGGAGAAGAAACATGAGTTGAAGGCAAAACTTTCTACAAGTTTTTTAATATTTATTACGTGATTATAAGCTCATCTCTTTACTTGTTTTGGACTCACCAATGATCTTCAAAATCAACAAGGATTTTTTTTGCAAATAACTCTTTATAATTTAGTCTTTTCTAATAGCAACTTTATAAACATATTAATGACAATATTATTAAAGATCACTTTTATTTGTCTCTCTAGTGACTAATGCTTGTTTTATCTTTACTGTTAATAAACAACCTTGTACAAGTAAGAATTGAATGTTTGTTGTGGTTAGAAGATTACAAATGAATTTGTACTAGACATTTAGGAGTGGGACAATTACTCCACTGTAAAGCCTGATAAAAGTTTCACATATTCCTTCACTGGAGATATTTTAACAGCACATATATTAAAAAATCTGTGAATCATTTAAACATTTCTAAAATAAACTAAGGAAATCCAGCTGGTTTGTAAGTGTTCTTATTTACGTTAAGGTTGCCTCTTCAGGTATGTATGTGTGTGTGTTTGTATATACACTTAACACACACATATAAGCACACACATACTTTGTGTGTGTATAGAAGAAGTAAATTCAAGCATGAAGTACATACATGCATATGAAGTCAATCATATTTTCTGTTTCACATGCTGGTTCCATGGGTGCTTTATTTTTATTATATTTGATTGGTCTCCAATTGGCAGTGTCTCCTAGCACTTAAGATCTAAGTCTTTCTGCCCCCAAAGCTTCTTTGTCAAGTAGCTAATGATCTGTAAACAAACACTTAAATAGGGAACTCCCTCCATACAGGAAGCCATCTGTGAATTCTTTTGTGATGTGAATAATTACATCCTAATTTATCTGTTTTCCAAGTTATCTGGCTTTGACAACATGAGATGATCTCTTAGGTACTCCCAGTCTTTAAAAATCTTGAAGAAATTTCTACAAGATATAAAAACACATTTGATAAAGTAAGGAACATGTAATTTATAAAACACAATCCTTACTTAGGACCATACAGATCCAGGCCAATGAGGAAATCCAAAGCTAAGCACTGGTTACTATGCAATAATGTATAGCAATTCTTATGATTCATGATAATTTGTTATGGAGATATAGATAAAGGGTGACACTCCATATTTCTTAGTAAAACTAAATCGGTATTATTTGAGGAATTTATTTCTCTTCTTTCCCCCCACGTCTCTTTGTATTTATATAAATATGTTTATTCTTAAAAAATGATGTCAATTAAACCATAAGTATATGTATTCAGTGTTTTAGGGGGGAAAAAAACCACCAGTCTGGCTTACAAAAGCCTTTATAAATACCAATGGTTAGAGTAATTGTGGTTTAGAAATACCTGAGGTGGTTTCTATGGGAACCATGAAAATTAAGCAATAAGATAATTTTAGATACTATTAAGTACTTTATTTACTTCCTCTATAATAAAAATAGCAACCTAAACTATTCAGGTAATTATAATTTTTTCTCAAATTACTGTGTACTTAAGTCTTTTGAATTATATAGATAAAAATATGAATCAAAATGACAAAGTATAGCATCTTTAAAGAAAAGGAAGCACACTGTATTCCTTTATACATATACACACGATTTTATTCAGGGGCTGTATGAACTTGAAAGCCAAAGTACGCTGCCTAAACGTTGTAGTGAAATGGAAGAAAAATGCGAAATTTTGTTAAAATGCTAAATTATCAATCATTGAATAAAAATACTACATAAATTCTATATGATATATAATTAAAGTTAGTAATTTTATTTATTTGTATTTGACTATAGTTTTATTTTTTGGTAGGGTTTTGGTTATAGAATGTAGTTCCTTAATTTTTGAAAGTGATATTAAGTCTCAGTGACTAAAATTAATGTCCTATTTTAAAAGAATAAAAATATGCTTATTTAGCTAGATATTTTGATACACAGTAGATCCATGTTCTGTGATGGCCATATGGGGCCCTAAGTATAAATTACTGTTAGAGCTTCCACTAAAAGCTTAAATGTAGATTTTAAAATAAGATTTTTAAAAAGCTTTTCTCAGGACATTTGTTTTTGTATGTGTGGTTCTTAGAGCTTTCCTGAAAAAAAAATTTTTTTAACTCTACTTTTTATTTTATAAAGTCTTAAGATACTTGAAAATGTGAAATTAGTCAGAGCATGTTTGAGCTAGCATCTCCACATTTAGTTTATAATTGAAAACAAAATACTTTATCAAAATAGTCAACTGTCCTTAAATTGCTATAAAAATACTTAAAGTGGGAAATATAAGATATATTTAATGCAGTAGCACTGTTTCAGCAATGTGTGCTTTCCCCCATTTTTCTGCACAATCAAAAATTTCATAAACAGGTGTTTGAATCTTAGATATGATCTCAGAACTTTGCTCTCCTATCCGTGTAACATCCGGAAGCTTTACAAGGACCTGAAAAATAGGATTTGGTTGGAGGTAATCCACTGTAATCCCAATACAGAAATCAAGAGGAAAAAATGTGACAACAATAAATTATTCTTTAATTCATTCTTGTTACCTTAATTCCACCAATTTTTCCGCAAATCCCCTGATTAAGATTACTGCCCCTTGCTCCATTCAAAAATGCCTTTTAACAAAAAAAAATTTGATTTGGTTCTAGATTCGTATAAATCATTAACAAATATTATGTAGTAGGATTATAAATATGGTATAGATGGCATGAACCTACAGCGGTCAATTTCATACTATAAACTGTACAAGAGGACCAGAAAGTTTAAAATATGGCTCAATATTCCAACCTTACAATAGCCAGTAAAAAGGGGGTAATGTTTTACCTTCCTCATTTCAGTGTACAATACATTTTATGTTTTCAAAGGTGAATATTTTGTTTGGGATATAATACAGACTGTGCTTTGTAGTTACATTTTGCATGCCCCACTGTATTAGTGTACCTACTTTTGATTGAAAAGTCTATCAGAACTTAAAAGGTATTAATGTATTGCACATGGTGTGCAGTATTAAACCATCTCCCTTAGCAGTAAAAAAGTTTCAGAAACGATGACAGGGACGGTATTGCTAGGCAACTCCGTGCTACACTAGAATGCAGTGCTCTAATGTTAATAATGTCAGTTCATACATTTTAAGGGTTAAAACTGAATCTGTTGTCTGTGTTTGGCATATTGGAAGTTACAAAGACTTCCCATTTTACAGTTGCTGCAGATTTCATCAGTGAATTAATGTTTCATTCTGATCCCCTATAAATACCTTTTTTTTCTATTTATTGTGAGCATAGAGGGCACAGGCATATTATCTCGTGACTGTATTTTCTAGGTAGTTTGATCACGGTGCACAAGTGTGTATGGTGAAGTGTACCAATGCAGGTCATCGAATGTGAGACCCTGTTTGGTGTTTTTTTCCTTTATAGAGAGACTCTTCAGAAGTTTGCAGTTCCTGGATCCAATTAAGTTTCAGTTCATCATACTTAATATATTTATTTTCTCTCATGAAAATTAATGTTTTTAAATTTTACATAATTTCTCAAATTCAAAAAAATCAAAATAATTTCATGAAAAGTATTATTTCTTAGCATGATGGATTCATAGATATCAAAGGCTTTGATGTATATGTTAGCAGTGTTTCGACTTGTTTAAAAATGCAGTTATTTAATAATACGAATTCTTACTGCTAATAATGCAATGTGATAATCTTTGAGTCTAATTCAATATGCAAAACAAAAGCTTTGGTTGTTTATTTGATTAAATTGAAAAACTGCAAGTGCATACAGGTTTGTGTTGTATAGAATAGAACTTATTTTCTTAGTCACCTTCATAATCTTTAAAGAGCCTTAAATAGTACATATGAAAAAACACATTCATATCAAGTTCCCCTTGGGGATTTTTTCTTTGGTTTACAAAAACTTTATTAAAAATTGGCATTGCAAATAACATTTTTCATAACTATATGTAGACCTGTTAAAATTTTTATTAAAACTGGAGTTCGGCCTGTTCTTTTTCATCATTCTATCAGATATTAAACTCCTGCAGCAGCTGTAGGAAATAGAGAAAGGGATTTTCAAAGGGATTTGAGTCTCCCTGTCTCTGTGCCTTTGGTGATCATATTATCATAACTATCACACATAACAAAGCTCTAAATCTGTAATTCAGATAAAATAGCCAGGACTCTGAAATACAAAAATCCAAACATATGCCGTAACTTTTTTTTTCAATGCTGACTCCTTTAACATGGATTTTGTAAACTTGGAGAGGCATTCAAGAGATTTTCTATATGAAGACAAACTAAACAACATTGTTAGTAGTATGTTTGAGAGAGATTTAATTAAAGGTATTTTCATACATTCAAACATTTCCATTAAAAGACCATGCCTGCATATTCTAGAAAATTACGATCAACCCTCTAAAGGTCAATAGGAATGAAACTAGAAGCTTGTTTTAAAGCACGATTTGTACAATGAATCTAAGTCTAACTCTTCAAAATAGTCTGAATTCTCTCTCAAGAGAGCATCACTGCTTAAATGCGGTGTTAAAAATGGTGTGTGACCTCATAATTCTTTTATGAATTAAGTTAAAAATGAGGGTAATAAAATTGTTAATGGGTTGAAATATAAATGAAAATTATACAAAATAATTATAGGAGTTTTTTCTTCACATTTAGAGGACAAATTTATAATAATTTCTATATGAAAAAGATCTTTGCTATAAAAAGTTAGTAAAACTAGCATCAGAATTTTCAACCAGTCTGTAAATGAGCAGCTGTATGTATGTATATATTTATTGTAACAGTGCCTTCTGCTGGTCACACCTTATTTATGATGTAAGTGAATGCGCTGAATACTAATGAAAATTTGTTTTTAACCTGACATATTATTGGGTACATTTTTTGCCATGGTAAAAGTATTTCCGTGAAAAACAACTTAACATCTATACTAATTTAGGGGGTTGGAGGTTAACACAATTTATTTTTGTTATAATTTACCAATGATTAGATCTTTTTAAAGTTTCTCTTAGGGAGAAAATTATTTCTTAAGTGATACAACTTGAAATGTGGAAATACTTCCACCTGTTTATTTTTATTGTCTGATTTTTTTTGAAATTGTACTTACTGGCATTTTTCTTTATAGCTTTTTCAAACACACTGTATCTAACTAAAACTGGAAAAGTCCTCACATATTATCAATATCTATAAAATTTGTGGATCAATGTACACATGAAACTTATGTGTACATTGAGAAATACTGCAGAATTTAAAATGTAATTTAACTGACAAAATATTTAACAATATTTAGTAAAAATTCTATATGGTTCTTTTAGGTGTGGAGGCATGACAAAAGTGGTTGATTTAAATTTGCTTTAAAAATGAATCAAATAATGAAAAAGGACACATGTATAATCATGAAGAAAAGTTGTATTTTTAGAAAAACATGGCTAATGTAATATTAGTACTTAATTAATTTTTACTATACAATAATATGCCAATAAAATCTATTTGTGAAGCTACATTATATCAGTTTTAATTTTAAGTAATATTTAACAGACAACTATAGAATAATTGTTTTTATACCAATAATTTCATTAATTAATTTATATAAGAATAACACACTGAATGGGCTATCTTGCTGAAGTAAGCTTTTAAAGAAATTCTGAACATGAACATTTGACTATGATAAAATTAAAATCTATACTGTGGAAAGAATATTTTACTTTGGTTTCTTAAGTCATCAAATCCTGCTTTTATTGCCTGAAGCAACACCTTAGGAAGCTTTATTACACACAAAGTAACATCCTGCACATGTGATAAAATTAATTATATTCCATTAGAAAGAATTACTTCAATAGTGATACCTCTGCCAGAAATAATGTAAACATTGCACGTGAGTGCTCACTTGTGCTAACTCGACTAAAATCGGAGAAACTTCCTGGGGTGTATGTGCCAACAGGGCCAAATTGTTAGGTTGTTCAATTCAGAATTCAAAATAACCCACATGACCATAACATTCAATAGAGAAAATTGTGCATTTTCTCTATTATTTTCCCAAAACTATTTATTTTTAAGTAATAATCTTGTCTAGGAGTGAATAGCTATTATTATCATTCTATGTTAACATGGGTAAAAGAAAGTTGAGTATTAGAAACAAAAGGTACAAAATTTTTAGAATCATGTTCCAGTGAGATTTCAATCAATGCTGAAAAAAAATTTACTGGGAAAGAGGGAGAAGAATTGTCAAAGATGAAAGGGTTCTGTTTCAGGTTTATAGATCAGCATCAGCATCAGCATCCCTTCTTTGTGAAGGAATTGCTCATTTTCTTTGTATTGCTGGCATCTATTTTGTTTACCATGTAACATCCATAACAAGGGTAGAAGCCCTCTTTGTAAAATTTTGGACTTTTTGGAATGAAGTACATATGCCTTCACAAACAAGTGTCTACTTGCTATTTATCCGTGGGTGACTATTTCCATATTATATGTGCACATTTACACTTGCGTAGATGCATCCATGAATAATAAACTGTGGAAATGTGTGCACAAGGACATAGAAAGAGACAATACATGACAGTGTGCAGTTAATGCACTTTCATTTCCATGAGTTAGGGATAATTGCATAATTCATGAATGGCAGAGAAAAGTCACAAGTGTGAATTGCATCTGGGCGACTTAATATATGTTTGATGGTGTCCCGACCATGCTAGTTAAAGAATATGTTTAAACTTACATCAATCATTGTTTGGAATTAAACATTTTAAGTAGCATATCAATAGAAATAAAAAAATATGTTCAGCATAACATAATTCTTTTCTAATAGGGATAGAATATTTATAATCAGTATTTTTTGCTTTTGCTTAATTTGCTAGCACATTGGGTTTTTATATCTTTGTGTTAACTATGATTCATTTAAATTTTATTTTGTGCAAGGCACTAATATAAACAAAATTGTGTTCTCTTTTTTTGAAACTATCTAGTACCATTTCTTAAATTGTTAATTTCGCTGAAGACATTTAGACCACATTTATACCATCTTTAACATATGCATTGTAATGATAATGTGTATTCCATGGAGAATAGTGATTGTTAGCTAGAACTTCAGGCATCTCAGTATTTCTTGAGGTACATAACAAATATAATTTAGTATGCTTTTGTTTTTCTTGGCTGGAACATTTTAACATAGTACTCAGTAATTAAATATCATTAAGAAACACTTTTTAATATTATTTACATAGAACAGACAACTGAAGTAAAATGCTTCCATGAGTAGAGCAGTGGCTTAGCAATTTAAAAAGATTTTGGAAACAGAATGCTAACTTGCCCAATAATAACACAGTGTTGTTATGGAAAATTGGTACTTGTATATTTTCACACTTTAGTACATTGTATATGAACATTAAATCCATATGCCAGTTGACCGACCTAAAATTGTTCTGGACTGTTACAAATTTTCATCACCAGTCTGAGGAGTCAAATTTATAATTAAATTTGCTTTATGCTTTATAATTAAACTCCAATATGCAAGAAGATTTCAATGCACTGCTCTATGACCCCCTTTTCTGGGCCACTTCATAAATACAAACTCATTTAGTTGTTCACATGAGTGCCCCGTGAACCTACTGCATCCTCTGTGTCATTGTGTATCTGGACAGAAGCAAAAACATCAAACCTAATATCTCAAAGATGAAAGCATTCAGTATTAGATAGAAACCATTAGGTATTGGTTTTCTAAGATCCGTGAAACTTAATGAAATAACATATTTCCTCATGTAGGAAAAAAAAGTACTTGAGATTCAAATCTATATTAGCTTACATTACATAATTGTAAAATGTACTAATATAAAGTACTATAAGAATAGTACTTTAAGTACACAATGAACACAATACTGTGTCATTCATGAAATACAGCACCAATTTCCTGTCTATCATTAAAATTTCTACAATTTGTCAACATCATAAAGCATACTTTTCCTCTTCTATTAACTGGAACTGACTAATTGTACATTTACAGGGTGGTTGTTGGAGATTCCATAGTCAATAATATTATAATCATCCCTGGGCAGCAGATGGGTATTTAACAGTTTGGTTCAGGTTGTCTAGGACAACAGGAATGTTGCTATGCTGCATCTCCAAGCCTCTGGGGTGAAATCAGTTGTGACAAAGCAGTGAAGATTCAATTTGTAACAGATACAACACCTTTGAAGTACTAGCTTATGATTTCACAGTGGCATTATAAGTCTCACTGCAGTATTTAAGCAGTTAGAAAGAATGTTGGTTATTAGCAGTTGAGTTTTGTAAAATAGGATTTTTATTTTCTTTAAATAGCCATGGCAGCAGTTTGTGTTATCCCAGTCCTGCACTTTCACTGCCATGGATTAGAGCTGGCATGTTTTCACGCTCCTCTTCTTCCAGGTAAATTCTTTTGTCCACAAGACCCTGTGTTACATAACCATATTAATATATATTTGTAAACATAAGCACATATAAGCAATATATATAACTTTTATTTAAAAAATAAAATTTTGTTATTTTAATAAAATTTAAAATAACATATATTTTAAAAATTTAATGGTATTTTATAGAAGACCAAAAGATGAAACCCTTGTTTTATTTCTTCCAAGTAACATTTTAATGGTCAGATATCAAAGTAATGGAGACCTCACAGAATACTATATATAAGGTAATTAAAAATATATAATACCATAAAGCTCAACCATTTTCTTAATAATCTTGAAAGTACAGCATTAGCAGTACATAAAGCAATTTTGCTGTGTTACTAAATCTGATCACATCTAAATTTCCTGTCTTATCATATATCAGAAAGGGTCTGGTTCCTAAAAATAATGTCTAGAAATGTTGAGGTATGCAATAAACTGCTTCATGATGGAGAAATGTGATCTCCACAGATCTTTTATTAGGGAAGCAGCTAAGGTCTGGGCATACAAATTTGAATACCAAAATTTTATTTAAGTTACTTAATATTAAACTTGTGCAATACCACTTTGTTTTAATGACTCTATAGACTTCAATGGGTTAACTTTGTAGGAGGGTCAGGTTTTATATGTTTATATTTTCTTAGCCTTGGTCAGGAGAAGTGGCTTTGCTTGCCCTTGTGTGGTGCTGGAGTGGTAGGGTTTCACTCCGTTTGAAAACCTAGCACATCCCAAGAGGTTACCTTGGTGTAGATTTCTTTCTTTCTATATTACATCGCTCATTGTTGCAAAGTGACTGGTGCTGCTGGGCTTTGAAAAGAACTTCTAAGAGGTTAAAAAAAGCTTCTATATGAAAGGATTTTTTACTTCTGCAGACAGAATACAGTTTGCAGCTGTTTGACATGCGACAGTGATATGGATCTGATTGTATACAGTATAGCAGGGGCCGTGGATGCAGCTGGAATAGAGGTTATAAATTTTAAAAGCAATGCAGGTTTTTGCCATTAATTGGCTGCTAATAAAAGCAAACTCAATGGTTTCTAACTGTGGGAGCCTGTGGCTCTGTATCTGATATCAGGAATTCATACACATTACACAGTTTTAGTGATTCAGACCACGACTAATTGAAATATAAGGCATACTGATCAAATTTAGCATTACCAGCCTGCACTATGGTTCGGGACTGTATGGCGACAAGGTAGCATTTATTACTTATTCTCCATAACACTGCTTGATTGAAATATCTAGCTATGTTGTCAGCAGAGGCCCAGCTGGGCTTTAGTACAGCTAATTAAGTCATTAAAAGAGGGGTCAAGCAATTTAATTCTTGCATACTAAAGTACAAAAAAGTCTTTTATTGTATTTTTTAATAAGTTGAGATTTGAATTTTTAGAGAAATTTCTTTTTAATAATAAATGCATTTACAGACTTATTTATTGTAGTCTTAATTTAAATATGTAGAGGTCAGAAATTATGAACTTGTTTATATGGTTACGTTTTTTAATAAGTACATCGTGCATGTGATTTCTGAAAGTTGTTTGATAAATTAAATACTGATTCAAGGGGTGTAGGTTCTGATACTTTTCAACTGATGATTTCAGTATAGTAATGTTTTTGGGGGGAAAAATTTCAAAGATAAACATATTGACTGCATTATCCATCCTGCACATCTAAGTAAATATATACTCTGATGTTCCTTGTCTTGAGGGATTTTGGGTAAAAGTATGAGGTTCCAATTGTAATTTATTTCTTTGTAATTTATCAAGTGCCTCGTAAAATTCCTATTTCTCTGAGAGGGCATGTGAACTTATTTCTGCTGAATGAATCAGTGGAGCATGGAAGCATTAATTTATTTAAGTGGACATGTGTTAACACTGTTCAAAAATATTTACAAAGTTGTGGGGATTACTGACATATTACAAAAAACACTGCTTATTTCAAAGTGCGTGAATGGTATAATGATAACCTAATATAATATTTTAAAGGATGACTATGGTGCTTTTCTTTATTATTTTAATAATTATTAACATTCCAATTTACATTTTCTCATAATAGTCTCCTAAGGTAAACACTAAATATAGTAGGTGCTCCAGAAACGATTACACAGCAATGGTTGAATGTCTCAGATGTGTGGAATCAACTTCCTTAATATTTTGAAGAACAATTTATACAGTTTGTGTTTTTTTTTCTTCTTGCACATTAACTCTCAATCAATCATAGTTTCCAAAGCTAGGTTAGAAGATGGGGCACGAAGCTCAAATGCATTCATTTTAGTGTTGTATAGGAATGAACCTGGGAACACTTTGGGGGAAGAAATATGTTTAAATTGTATGTTGAATTAAATTAACAATACATTTAATTTCTACTTGTTCTGATTTCTCATTTGGCATGCATTTAATAATTAGTAGAATCAGTAAATATCACTGGTTTTGATCTTTTAGAGCATTTATTGTATTATTAAGAAAATTCAAAAATCAAGTAAGTAATAAAAGAGTGATTGAAGAAGCTTAAAATGTATGGGGAAAATTATACAAAATAGTTCATATTACAAGTGCTTAGTTAGAAATCACTTGAAATACTAAATGAGGTCTGCTTTATAAAAAGCCTAGAAAAGACCCATAAAGAGATAAAGATCTTATTCTAGTTTCCGTATCTGCTGGGGATCCATTTTCAGCATGAGACTGACATGGGACAACTGTTACTAAATTTTCCACTTTTATTAGAGTGATGATCCAAATGAGCTGCTGATATTTTGGCAGCAACTGTGCATTTTCAAGTAAAATCGGCACTGGCATCCAATATTTTTATGAAAATGGCTTTCCAGAGATTGAGAAACTTTGGCCTATGAAATATAGTTAGTTGTTCTCTAGCTGTTTTGGCTTAAAAACTTTTGGAAGTAAAACTGTGTACATGTTAAATTAAATATTTCTTTTTTAAGGTCCAAGAAACGACTCTCCTTGCTAATGTATTTAATTCTGATGGAAGATCATTGTTCTTCCTCCTAGAGAGCCTCGCATAGTAAATATACTAGAGAGTGGACATTGGAGTTCCTGTTGTGGATGTAGAATATGGGAAACCACATATTCACAAACCAAGTCATGAAAACAGCTCTGTCTGTGATGGCTGTGTGAGTTCTGTTAAAAAGAATTTGTTGTGGTGACCACACTAAAAAACATTCTTTGTCTACTTTATTACTAGTTATTCAGTTCACATCTCAGTTCTTCTCCAGAGAAGACTAAAACCATGCCCTCTTCAGAATCATACTAACAAACCCAGGTGTAATTTAGTGTGGTTCAAAGCTAATATCAAATATATATTCTTTGCACCAAAAACTAATTTTTGATCTTTTGTAAAAGCAACTTTTTGTCATAGTTGCTAGTAGTAATAATTCTTACATACGCCATTTGAAAGGCACATTTAATTTGACCAAAGAACAATTATATTCTTTGAAGGGTAACTCTCACTGTGCTTGGTCAAAAGGAGTTCCTGCAAATCAGAGTGACAGACCTGTTCCTTGTCAACTCTTGCAGGCTGACTCTTCAGTACACCAGACCTCTGCCTGTCTCCCATGGGGCAGCTCTCCCAGGAGTCACACAGAAGGGTTCCCACTGATCGAAGACCTGCTGTCAATCTGCACAGATAAGTTAGAACACACATGACGGTTTCACCCGGCCCCCAAAACATGTTCAAAACCTACATTGTTAACTGGATTCAAATAAGACATTTCTTTCTCTCTCCTCAAAAAAATAGTTTACAGTTTTTCTTCAAAACTTTAACATACACTGTTTTTGCTACCAATTTAAAATATGTATCGCATTTTTCTGAGTCCCAGAAGTTTGCAATTTCTTATCATGCATTGACTGTAAGGGATAGGAATATAGGATATGACTGAAGACCAAAAGTCTGGTCTCAAAGGAATTCTAGCTCAATTTTAAAATCAGAAGTTATGGAAGGTTTTGGGTAAGCCTGCGAATCTCTGGGCACCTGTCCAAAATGAACCTCTAAGTCTTTTGAAGTCTACCCATCACTAATATACACAGTACAGTCTAATCCGGCTGTCTGCCCCTTTTCCTGTTTCCCTTTCTTCAATCTGTCCTGAGGTACCAGTAGCTACATACTGTGGGAGATGTTTGGTAGAAGGAATACTGCCTCTTGGAAATGTTCCCACACAGTGTATCTAGGCTTTTGTTTGGGGGAGTTGCTGGGTGGGAGAACAGGTAGTACTTTAGTCATTTATCTTTCTGGCTGACATACATTTACACCATAATAATTCCTACCCAACTTTCAAATTACAAACTATTTTAGTTATCAGTAACAACAGTAATATCTTTGCAAGATATGTTTTCCATTTCAACAAAAGATCATACAATTTTAAAGAGCAGTACAGATTCACAGATGAAAGTAAACAAATATAATTTTAAAAATTAAATTAATACCTTTTAATACCACAAGCATTTATGTTATATACTATGAAAATATTTACATGGCTTAAGTCAGTGAAATTTTTAATTTTTAAAAACATTTACAGCCGATGGTTTGGTTAATGACCTTACTATTTTAATATATATTTATTTCAAATATTTTTCATTAAAATAATTTTTGGATGGGGATAAATTTTGGATAAAGATAAACATTAAATTACAACAAACTAAAATATGAGCATATTTTCTAAGAAATCATCATCATATATACATTGAAAAGTTCAGATTGTGGTTAGAAGATATTTGAACTTGCCTATAATATACTTAAAATAGTCTGTCTTTTAAGAATATCACTTTCTTGGTCATTTTAAGTATGCAAGTTCATAATTGGATATTTAATTTGGGGGGACTTATGTTATTGAACTGTTTCTGAAGTGGAAATTCTTTAAACGTTTCTACACATATCTTCCACAAATAGTAGCGGAGTCAGTATGAAGTGTTTTTTATGTTATCACAGAGCCCCGCAGAAGTTAACTAAAAACACAGCGTGAGAGCAGAAAAGCCAGTTTCATCACTGCTCTTACCTTTTAATAAAATCCCATTTTATGTAAATAAAAGATTGATGACTTGGAAGGAAGAAGGATCATGACTGGGGAATACACTGCAAGTCCAGGTAAAGAAAATATTGTAGTCTGTAGTCTTTTTTTCTCTGTTCACAATGTCTTTCTTCTTGTTTTCCTTTTCCTGTTTGAGATCAAAATCTCAAAACCCTGTGCAAGTCTTTTGTGCAGATCACCATGCCAAGCATTATAAAGTGATGTCGATGAAAAAAGAGCATATTTACAATCTTAAAAAATAAATGAATAAATCAAACAGACACATGCAAAAGCACTGTTTAGAAATCTTGGTTAGGAAATATAGTCAGTAATAGTGTAGTAGTTATGTATGTTGCCCTTTGGGTCCTGGAAATATCAAGGGGAACACTTTGTAAAGTATATGATTATCTAACCACTATGCTGTACACCTGAAACTAATACAAAATAACATTGCATATAAACTGTAATTGAGAAAAAATTTTAAAAATTAAAAAAAACAAATCTGGGTTATAATCTCAGCTCTACCCTAAAGTATCAAACAAGTTACACAATCTTCTAATGTATATATTTTATCTCTAAGATGGAATATTAGCCCAAATAGCTTCTGGTTTCATTAGGACACTTACATGGCAAAATGTCTGCTAAGGAACTCTGAAGATTCAATTTCATTTAAAATTGCAACAGGGGTTTGTGGAAAATGACAAGCCAATTCTAAAATGCGTATGGAAAAGAAAAGACAAAGAAAAACCAAGACACTTTCTGAAGATTATAAATAAGGCAGTCCTGGTGCCGTTGGGTACAGTAATCAAGATGAAGTGTTACTGAAATGGGGTAGACAAACAGGCCAGGGTGGAGGGCCTGTGCCAACACCCCTTCCAAGTGGAGACTGGGGAGAACAGAGACTGCTTCATGAGTCTGTGGGGAAATGAAACATTACTCAAGAAAAAATAAAGTGACACTAGGTCAACTGGTTTAGCCACATGGAAAAATAGAGAAACATAAAACTTTAGATAAATTAAATATCTTAAGGTAAGAAGCACAAGGTTGAATCTTTTATAAGAAACTATTTGAAAAAATATATCAGGAAAGAAAGGCATTTCTTAAGAACTAAAAAAATCACAAATCATAAGGAAAAAGATCGATTTATTTGAATATATGTAGATAATAAAAATTTCCATACACCAAAGGATTCTATAAAAATAGGAAAAGATAAAGCAAATCTGGGAGAAGATACTTGTGATGTGTATGTGGTGAAAAATTAACATATAGCAAAGATGAAGAATTTCTACAAATCGAGAATAAAAAGACATACAGCTCAATTAAAAATGGGTAAAGAATATGAACAAGAACTTTTCAGCAGACTAATATCACAAAACAAAATCCCAGCAGATGAGAAGATGCTTAGAACCATGAAATGTAGATTATAAAAAATGTAAGATACTGTTAACATCAGTTGGGCTGACTGAAATTAAAAATTTGCAAAATAGTGAGTGTTGATGAGGATGTGGAGAAGTAGAAACTTAAGTACTGCTTAAGTGCTTAATATAATTTCAAATCTTACAGGATATTTGGTATTCTAGCAGATTGGACCATGTACGTACTTTCAGGAGAGTATAGTAAATGGATATGGTGGTAAGAATATGAAAGAAATGCTCTTCCACTTGTATACAAGGCAATATGAAAAGATGCTTATTCCAGCATGCTTTGTAATAAGAAAAGATAAAAGATCTTAAATTTCTGTGTGACCATTGGCTAAAAAAATCATTGTGTAATCATTCAATAGAAAACTATAGATAAGTTCAGATAAATTAATTTGAGGTAGATGTATCAAATGGGATAAAACTAGAAAATCTAATAATAAGTGAAAATGTAGTTTTTAAAATCATACACATTATAATATTTTATAAAGTTTTAAAAATAAAAGCATTATGTACAATTCGTAAATAAATGTATATGTAGCAAAAAAGAACCCCATGAGTGTAAAATATATACATCAACTTCAGTGTATTGCCTAACTCCATGGAGGGAGAAGAGGGAAATGTGATATGACATTTGTTGAAATGGATTACAACTCTGTAATATTTTGTCTTTAAAAAAATGCAAATAGCTGTGACTGGTGTGGCTCAGTGGATTGGGTGTCATCCAGTAAACTGAAAGTTCACCTGTTTGATTCCCAGTCAGGGCACATGCCTTCATTGTGGGACAGGTCCCCAGTGGGGGACATTCGAGAAGCAATCAACTGATGTTTCTCCCACATATCAATGATTCACTCCCTCCGGTTCTCCCTCCTTTCCCCTCTCTCTAAAAACATATAAATAAAATATTTAAAAAATGCAAATATTGCAATATGTTAAGAATTATTTACACTCATTATATTCTATGCATGTTTCTGTTTGATCAAAATATTTACATTGTCAGTAAATTTTTGAGGCAATTGTTATATATTGCCTGCTTATTTAAAATAATTACTAAAAATTAAATGAATTATATTAAGGAGTTGGTATTATTGCAGCTTAGAAGACTGGAGGAGGAGCCATGCCAAGCTGGAACCAGACCTCAAGGGAGACAGCTGTCCAGCTTCAGGTGGTGTCTCTTAGGGATCCTGGCCTGGGAGGGTGGGAGGACTACAATCTGGAGATAACTTTTGATACTGAAATAAACTGCCACTGCCAGGTTGAAGAATCATTCCTGAGGTCATGCTAGTGTGACAAGGGTCTAGTCCCTTCCCCTTTTTCCAGCCTCCCAGTTTCCCTCTAAAGCCCTCTAATGTCAGATCTTAACAGGGAACAACTTCAAAGCTGAGCTGTAGTTTGCAGAGTCCCGGCTCCCAGAATTACAAAACAGAGCACAGAAGGGTGGTTTTAAAACTGAGAGACAGTGTGTTGATAACAGTCATATTTCTCAACCTACTTCCTATCTTCATTCCAAACTCTAGACTATCACTTTATTTATAATACTAAAAGTAGGGGCTACTTATTCTTCCATGGTCCAACTGATATAGCCCTGCGAGAAGTCAGCATTATTCCAGACTGCCCCTGTGGCTTCCTTTCTGGCGACCCCATTCCCACCCTCCTGTAAACCCACATCCATTAAAAAGCTCTATAGTTCCCCCATTTGTGTCTTTCGCTGGTTTCATTCCCACACACAAAATCTTTGGAAAGTGACTCAGCCTTCTTCTGTACCTGAACTCTTGCCACAATCTTGAAAGACAACAGTGTTTATGTGAAAACCCAAGAGAGATCAACACCTCAGAGTACTACCATCTTGTGGACGTTAAACCCTCCATTTGACTTCACTGAAGCACCCAGCCCCACTTTCCACCTAGATTTTGTGATTTCCTGAACATTCTCTCATTGTCAAATCTTCATTACTAGTTCTTTATGTTTTTAGAATAACCACATTATCATCTCTCTCAACCAGAGTCTTCCTTCTATTTTGCTTGTTTTCTGACTTTGTGAAATCACACTATCTTCCTTTAATGCTTTACTTTCCTCCTTGTCACTAAGTAGGTCCCCGGATTTACCCTATATCTTATTTGCCTTAGACCTTGAGAACAACACTGGAACAATATTTTACTATCCCCTCCAGCCTCATATCACATTTTACTATCCCCTCCAGCCTTATTCTCTGATTGTAGGCATCTTGCAGACAACCAATCCTGGATGAATGCAGGATCTGGGCTCTTTATTCCTGTACCAGGAGTGTCACTGGGGTCACTCCAGATTCCTCCTTTTCAGCCAAGATTCTTGAAAGTATAGTTTACTCTTGCTGCTTCTATGTCTCTCCCTCTACCCACTGCAGTATTTTGATGAATCTTCTCTTGTTTAAGGTAACAATGACATTATAATTTTATAATCAGTAAAAATTTTTCAACCATTAATGTACTTGGTCTCTCAATCTATTTAACACTATTGATTTTTCCTTTTTTAAACTCTGTGAACCTTTGGTTTCTGTGCTATTGTTTTCTTTAGGTATTCTACCATTTTGCTTTTTTTTCTCTGTGCACTTTTCAAGCTTGCATTTGTTACCCTGAATCATAAATTTTGGTGTTCTATAGCTTTTTCTCACTTTATAGGTTTTCCTACTAAGTGATGCCTTTTATTCCTCTAGTTTCTATCATCACAAACACGCAATTGACACCTTATCTCTTCTGGCTCCAACCACACACATCTACATTTTTCCTGGTGTTCTGTACTGACCTTGACCTATCCCACCCTGTTTCCTATTCTGCCCACTCAGTTTTTTAAGCCAGGAGTATGGATGTTGGATTAAATCCCTTTTTTTCCTTCTTTTTTAGTCTGCATATTTAAATAATACAAAGTCTTAAAAGAGTCTGCTTTCTGAAAACCTTTCCAATAAGGTTTTCAGAAAGGTCCTTTATTTAAAGCCAATGGACCTTCCTTTTAAGTCATTTGCCCTCCTCATCCTGGTCTCTTCTAATCCATTCTCCATACCACTATGAAAGTCATATTTTAAAATATGTATTTTAATCTTTTTGTCTTTTTGCCTAATGTCTTCTTACAGTTCTTCACCACCTATAGAATGTCTTGTAAGGTATACAAGTCTCCTTGGAGTCTGGCTCCTGCCTCATTGCCTTTCTTCCCCATTCAGCATCCATGTTGCAGCTATTCTGGACTTCATGCCTGTCCCCAAATACACACTGCATTTCCACATTTCTGTGTTCGCAATGTTGTTCCCCTCAAAGTTATTCCCCTGGAATAACTTTTCCTTCCTCTCTCTGAATTATTGCTTATTCTTCTTGGAAACTTTTAACCTTCCTTCTTAGCTTTTAAGTCTTGGATTTTCTCCTTTGAAGCCCTTGGACACATCATATTTAACCATAAGAACATGAGACTTGGTGTCATCCATACGTGGTTTTTAAGGCTGGATCTTCCCTGATATAGTTCATGAGTAATCTTGATGAGCCTTGAAAGTTCAATGATGATATGAACTTCACCAATTTATTAAGTAGGATTACATATGATAAATGATAATAGAGGTGAATAAGATAAAAACCCAGAAGATACCCAGTACTGGGTATCTAGAAGACACTTTAGTAGTTGTTATCATTATTTTGATTGTGAAATTAATGATAAGAGTGACATTTTTAGCAGTAACACTCCAGATATCACCATGCAGCATTAGATACTCCATCCTATAGATTCTATATAGACCTAGATGGCTCAATTAAATTTTGTCTATCTCCTTTATTCAAAAACAGTGGTCTCCTTGTTCTGAGTTAATTTAATTATGCCAAACTTCATTGCTGAGAGGATTTGAAGCAGTTTACAAAAAGAGATACATAATAGTGGAGTAAAACGTATAGGTATAAGAATTATGAAACAAAGGAAAATATGGGTAGAAAAATAAGGTAAAGCCAGAGTAAAGCAGTCTATAAAAATGTGTGCCATATACTCATGTGCAGTTCTCAGGATACATAACAGATTTATCTCTGAGCTTCCTAGTGGCCAAAGCAAAGAGGGAAACAAAATTCACAGTATCTGCCAGGGAAAAATAAAGAAGTTACTGATGACAAGCATAGTTTTTCTTGGAACTGAAATATTTCTTTGATGCATTCATAAAATGTGACACTGTGATGTACTGTGAACACGTGCTAATCAAATTGTTGTTCTGGGTGCAATATCACTTAGGAGCTTGTTAGACATGTGGTGTGTAAGGCCCCACCCAAACCTGCCAAAGTTAAATCCACATTTTCACAAGATCCCCACGACATGTATCTGTACATTAGAGCTTGAGAGGTGCTGTTACAGAGGACAATATTTTCAACAACTTACCTTAAATAAATTAGGGAGTTTGGTGTTGTGGTTTCTTTACATCTTTAAGCTTTAGATTCCAAATACATAGAAAAATACTGTAGAACATGCAATCCAGTTCCCAGATTTGACATATTTTTAATATATCTTCTAATATTTGATTGATCTCTCTTTAATGAAGAAATAAAACATGTTCATTTCATTCATCTTCCCCTGACTTCCTCCTTGAAGGTGATCATTATTGTGAGTTTGGGGAGCATTATTCCCAGGCAGACTGTTATAGTTCACCACTTTGTATGTCTCCATAAGATATCATTATTCAAGTAAGTACTTCAAAGCAAACCCAGGACAGAGCATGAACACATAATTCAGTAATAGCAATTAGCACAAAATACAGAATCTGTGAGGGAAGTGCTTTCGGGCTCAATTCAAGGTGATAATTTAGATTTTGCAACTATGAGAATGGGTGGGAAAAAAGGATCACTGGGCAAAACATTATTTCAGTGATGGAGAAGACTTGGACACGGAGAATTCAATTTAGTGGCTGTGGTACTGGAGCAAAATGATAGTGCCAATGTGACATTATCAAATTCCAGTCTTTTTTCCCTTCCATTTTAAGGAAGCTATATTTAACAGCTTTTACTATATACATTTTTTTTTACCTTTAGATGCTGCTCCACCTGAGAGGCAAGTGCTAAGTGTGAGGAACCATTGCATGGGGGAAAAGTTTCTGATTAAAATATATCACCCCAGGGGAAACTGGCAAGAGCCTGAGGGAATGGAGTTGGTAGAAAAGGGAGATGGAGGAATCTAGATCAGGGGAAGGGAGGGAATTGGCCCTTCTCACACCTGCTCATTCTTTCTTCTACTCTCATCCTTGAATTTTCCTATCCTGCTTTTCTTCCATCTTCTGGAAAATTCTTCCTCCTTTCCTCTAATTCTATAATGATTACACCATGATCTTCTTCTGGAAGTCACCTAAACCGACTCTAGAGAAAATACAAAAGACTAGTTAATGCTGAAATGTAGTAAATATACAAAATAAGTTCAAATCGAGTAGTACACCAAGAAAGGAAAGGTAAAATGACCACCAGATACCTTGAGAGAGTTTTAAACCTAAGGGGAAGTGGCCACAACTTTGTTCAACTCTAAGCAGCTTTAATTCTCTCGGTTTACCTTAAGCATAAATTATTCTGAGTACAAGCAATTTTTAAATGCAGAGTAGCAGTACTGCACACACATACACACAGATACAAACATTTTGGCTCTTCAAAACAAAACAGAATCCCAACTTCTGAAAATGGTGATAAAAGCCCTCTGGAAGAAAATGGAATGATATCTAGTACATCCAAAGGCAGAATCAGTAATCCATATTCAACATTTCAAAGAACTTCATGAATATTGGGCATTTATTCAACACAAAACTGTGTAGGATAACAAAAATGTAAACATTAAAAATTGGGTGACTAAGATGATCTACATTATGTGCTGTGTTATTATTTGCTAACCTCTATGTGCTATCTTTTGCTAAACAAGTCTGAATAGCTAAGGAAGGCTATATAGGGAATTTGGTGACGGTGGTGGTAGGAGAGTGAATCAAAAGATACCTTAGGTACAAGAATGCTCTGGACCACTGGACTAGATGTTCACTAGGATCCTGCCTCACTTGAACATGCTGCACTTTGTTGGTAAGGTTGTCCATCTCCCTTCTAAGAAAACTCTCTTGCATGGAGTCATAGTGGGAGGCTGTCCACCCCTGTGTCCAGGTGAAATATCAATGGCACTGACATGTGAGGTTTATTATTATTAATTATCTTATTTTTCTGCACCTTTGTTTTGACATAGTCTGAATCCCCAAAGATAAAGGTAGGCATTTCCAGATTTCACTATATTCTCTTTTTCTCCCTCCTTTAAACTACTGTTCCATAGGACCTCCCTAGAAAAGTTAAACTAAATATAATAAAGTGATCACAATACAGAAAATGCTTAGGATTTTTGTGCTTGGAGAAATGATGCTAAATTTCTCACTTAAAATATATTTCTTAAAGGAAGATGATTATTTCAGTGTGCACCAGTGAAGTTCCCTTTCCATCCATTTGGTGGACTGTCGTCATTTTTGATGTAATGCCTATGTGATACTGAAAAGTCACAACTTGTCCTAAGCTGCATTTAGGCTTTAAATCTCTCATTCAAAGCTCTGTTTATTTTCATTAAGCCCCTTCTTTTTAACTCAGGTGATGCATTTGTGTTTAGAAATGTATAACTTTGGCTGCCTTGGCTATTTTTCCTTCATGCAGATTTTATGCTGGTAAATGTGCACTAAAGGGCATTTTTATAATTACTTGTTTAATCTGGGAGCTCTGTACACTTTGTATGCACCTCAGCACAGTTCCTAGCTCAGGTATTAATAGTGTTTTTGATGAGTTGATGAGGTTGATATTGGTGGCGATGAAAAGAAAATGAGAATAAAATCAGCATTGAGAGACTTAGGAAGAGAGCAGAAGTATGATTTCATCTTTATATAAAGTGCTTTGCAGGAAAATATAAGTTTTATGCTTTGAGAATATCTGTGGCATTCACGCTGTGAACACACACACAGCTAATTGCTTGCGGACTTAAAACAGGCAGAGACTGGATTCTATATGCTAGTTCTGTAGATATTTGTTTTTATAAGACTTGAAAGAAAATCATCTTTCTGTATAGTTTTATAATTTTAAAATTAAATTACTTCTTCTAATTCAGAGTTTACAAGGAGCCACTAGAGATTATTCAGCTCTGTTTTTTAGATGGATCAGTTTATATTACTCTAAACAGAAGAGAATATATTTTGTTCTTAAAAAGCTTATAATAAAGATTAGCTTCAGCTATTCCAGGGTATAAATGTCAACAAATAAATTCCTTGATTTTACTGTATAGAAGTTATCGTAGATATTTGTGCTGTTCTTTTTCTCCATATGTTTCTTAAAGTACTATAATACTGTTCCTTTCCCCAAAAGTGTACAATAAAACCTTTAATTGTTACTGATATCAAGGTCTGACTGGAGAAAGTCCAGCCATTTTTAACATAACGAGAATTGCTCATGCAACACCAATGTAAACTGACAGCCAAGGACAGTGGACTGGAATGCATATGCGTGAACAAGAAGACCTCTATACTAGTCAGTGGGGGTGGTGGCAACATTGAGTGAGCATGTGTACTGTGTGGCTGTGACATGCAAAATGACTGAGTGAATAGAGCAATGAATCTGCATCATATTTTCCGTGAAGCTTGGATATTCTTCCATGGAAACTATTGGGATGATTCAGAAGGCTGCAGCTATGGGCAACTGATGATTGGCAGCCTCTTCATGACAATGCACCTGCTCATGCATCATGTCTTATGCAGAGTTTTTGGGTGAAACTTCAAATCACCCAGGTGACTCAGCCCCTCTACAGCCCAGATTTGATGCTCTGTGACTTCTGGCTTTTCCCAAAACTAAAATCACCTTTGAAATGGAAGACATTTCAGACCATCGGTGAGATTTGGGACAATATGACGAGGCAGCTGATGGCAGTTGGGAGAGCTGTGTGAGGTTCCAAGGTTCTTATTTTGAAGGGGACTGAGGCATCTTTGTCCTATGTACAATGTTTCCTGTATCTAGTGCCTTCTTCAATAAATGTCTTTATTGTTCATATTATGTAGCTGGATACCTTCTAGACAGACCTCATACATTGTAGGTTAGTTTTTACTTTTCTTAACTTGCCATAATTATTGGTCTATTGGCCCTGCTATTCAAGCCCACAGAATCTATTTTGTTCTCTCCATCTTGTGAATGACGATTTAATCTAGGATCTAGAAAGGTGGGCTAAGTATTTGGATGACTTGGCCTGGTTTCTTTCCACCTTTTACTAGACCTTGCCCAAAGTGAAACATCTTTCTGAATCACACGGGGTGCCTGTAAACAGCAAGAGTATCAGGACCTGCCATAGACTGTGTGCTAGCAAGACCAGAGAATATTCATTTTAACAAATTTCTAGGAGACTCCTATATATTCGTGTAGAGAGCTGCTCAATTGGTAATATCTTGTATTGTTTTCACAGCCTTCTATTTTGAACACAAAACTATAGCTGATCATTAGTACAGTCACTTAGACCCCAGCCAGTCCCTGGATAAGAAAACTTGAATAGTAATATTGTGATAAATTGGTCTGCAGTTTGCTAAGCTGTCTTCTGACTTGAGGTTCATATTAAATGACATGAGGTGTTTCTGGAATGATGGGGGCTTGGAGCTAGCAGGCTAGCCTTTCTATTACAGTTACTTTGCTCAGCTTTTGGATGTAATCTGGCTCATTCTTTACTTGTTTTTTCTAGCTCTAATAGAAAGGCATCAGAATCTTGTGGGTCTACTCACTACCAGTCTTGAAATGGAATGCGATACTTTCTATGAAAAAAATGAGAGTGAAGATATTAAAGTAGTGATAATGTAAAGAATACGCAACGTTTTCAACTCCGACCAGCTAAGCTACACATTTATGTGCATCTACATTCACTCTTTCCTTTTTCCCATCTCTTAAAATGGAAGTGGCACTACCCAGTCCCTCCCAGCCAGGGTTTTTCCCTCTGTCTGTGCCCTAGATCCCATTCTCCCACTCTCTAAGTGCCTTTGACTGATTATCTACATTTCCTAGATCATCAATAACTTCTTCCTATTGGCTCTTTCCTTTCAGGTTTTTACCATGTTCAAATCTTCCTCATCTTTTCAAATACAACTTTCTCCCCTAATATTTCCTTTATTTCTCTTTTCCCATTAATGGCCCAACTTGGTGAAAGCATTATTGACAATTTCATTTTACTTCCTCATTCTTGACTTTCTCCCCTGACCCACTACAATTTGATTTGGGGGCCATCACACCACTGAAACTGCTTTGCCAGCCACCAAAGCCTCTATGCTAAATTCAATAAACACTTCTCAGCATTTTTCTTATTTGTTAACTCGGCAACATGTGACATCACTGACCACTTCACCTGTCCTGGATACTTCCTTCTTACTTAAGTGGCATCCTCAGCCCTCCCTCATCTGCCACTCCACTTTTCATTCTGGCCACACTACACACATTCCAGTTATTTGAGTGGCACAGACTCCCTTTTATCTGAGTCTTCCCATCTGCGCTTCCCTCTACCTAGAACTGTTTCTTTCCTCTTCACTTTGCTGTCTCCAACCTGTCCTCTAGTTCTCCTTCCATTTGGCTTTCTCTGTTTCTTCAAGTGTGGGTAAGTTGTTTCTCCCATTCACTCCCATATAACTCTTCACATGGAATTATTTTCACTGAACATTAATTACCCATTTGTCTACATGCCTCACTAGAGTATTAACTACCTAAGGCTAAGAACTGTGTCAATTGTGTCCACTGACTTTTCTCTTGTCCCAGTAGCCTGCTGTGGTGACTGACACAGGGGCCAGATAGAAGCCCAATCAATATACAGAGTCTAAATTCATAGAGCTACACGTGCACATAGATATACTCTTACACACATCTGTGGTTCTGGGGTTACTGTGGGGACTGTGTCAACATTTCATCTCTAGACCTCACTTTTTAGTCAATAAGATATATTAACAAAAGATTGCAATAAAGAACAGTAAATGACCTTGGCCAGTGTGGCTTAGTTGGAGTTTCATCCCATAAAGTGAACGGTAGTGGGTTTGATTCCTGGTGAGGGCACATACCTAGATTGTGAATGCAGTCCCCAGTCAGGGTATATTCAAAAGGCCACTGATCAATGTTTCTCTCTTGCACTGATGTTTCTCTCCCTCTTTCTTCTCCTCCATTCCCCTCTTTCTAAAATCAATAATCATGTCTTCTGGTGAAGACAGAAAGAAAGAACAGAGAATGCTTGGAGAACAATGTATAATACAAACAGTATATATGTTAAGAAAAAGGCAAATTGCACACTTAGCTGAGGTGAGCAGTATATAGAAAAAAATTCTTTTCAAACTTAACCTTAAAGGGTGACATGAGTTTTGATAGTGAAATATAGGAAGAAGGTGATTCCTGAAAGAGGCAACACTGAAATAGAAAAGTACAGAGCAAAATTAGAGAGGGGGGGAGAGAGAGAGGAGAGAGAGAGAAAGAGGAAAGAAAGAAAGAAAGAAAGAAAGAAAGAAAGAAAGAAAGAAGGAAAGAAAAAAAGAAAGAAAGAAAGAAAGAAAGAAAAGAAGGAAGAAAGAAAAGAAGGAAGGAAGGAGGAAGGAAGGAAGGAAGGAAGGAAGGAAGGAAGGAAGGAAGGAAGGAAGAGAAGAAAAACCAGGTATTCAGTTCAAGCAAATAGGTTATAACCAAAAATAAAACATTGGGATGTTTGGCAGGTTGTGAAAGTTTGTAAAAGAAAAATAAAGAGTGTAAACTTTATTCTTTAGTAAGTGGGAAACAAAATGTAGAAATTCACAATTTTGTTCATGTGCTAACCTAAAATATAAAATTATTAACTATATTTGCATCACCTGTAAACAACAGGCATCGATGCAGCCAGCCTTAGCTGGCGTCTGAGTCCCGACTCTAACAGATCATGTATCTCAGGGATCTCTTTCAATGTCGCCAATTGCATGTCGCCTCAGTATGTGAAGTAATTATCCTGGTCAATTTATTGCTTAGCTATTTTAAATTTCCATTTAAAAAATTAAAAAATCAATCTTGCCCAAATGTCTAACCACTGCAGGTATTCCTGCCATAGTTTCTCTGTTTTCACTAACAACTTGGTATTATGAGAATTGAATGAACACAAACAGTATCATTTCAGATAATGAGGGAATTGTCAAATGAGCAGTGATCTAGTTTCAATTCCTGTGTACATTCTCAGTTACCTTGATCATGAATTTTTCCCATCCCTCCATAGGCTTCTAGTTCATCTTCAAGGTTATCGGAATTAATTTGATAATATTATTTATATATCAAGTGAGTTATTTACTAAACTTAGATATGCCACTAAACACTATCTTCCTATGATTAATTTCTATATGGTTAAAAACACAAGATAAATTATTTTGCATATTTTTATTATATAGTTTGATGGTACTAATATGCTATGGATAGCCTCATATACAGCCTGAGTACTTTTATTCCTTTTATGTTAGTCTACAATTTACTTCCAAGAATAGTTGATTAAAGGCATCTCCTTAGTCTTTGGGCTTTCAATCCCATAATCACTTTTGTGCATGCTTACAAAATGTACTTCTATGCTCTGGAGAAATTCATTGCAAATGTTTTCAGGGGGCCTCCCATGGAAATCCGTAGGTGCTTCTTGAAAGACCAGCTTTCAGATACTACCATGGTAGTGCTGCCAGTATTAGGAGAGAAAGGTTTACAAGCTGTACCAACTGAGTGAAAATACTTTGTTTCCACTTTCTCAGAAGTTCTGCTCCTCTTGCTGCAGCCTTGGAATACTCTCCAGTGGGAAGGAGGGAAGGCCGGGAAAGGCCAAAGAATAGTCGCCCTTTTCTTTTCTCAGAACTGTTGCTCAGGTCCAGGCTGAGGGAGGGGAGATGGCTGATGGTTGGGATTTAGATGTTAAATTAAAGTTTGAAGTTAAAGTCATTTGAAATGTTAAATATTTAAAATGATTCTATTTCCAAAATGTCTACTGTGTTAGCTGGAAATGCCTGGATAGTAAGAAATATTGTCACAGTAAGAGAGATTTAAAGGAGCATTTTGAAGAAAATGGGGGGAGGAAAATAAAGCTGTTCCCTATTTGTATACCATCCAGTTTAGCCATTTAGTTTATCTGCAATATACCCATTTTGGTGTATATTTGAGTTATCTTTGGAATTATATAGCTGAAAAAAAATCAGCCTCCAAATCATCTTACTATTTCCCTCCCTCTTCTAGTGCCTCCCTGTTTTCCTTCCTCCTTTTTTCCATTTCTTCTTCCCTCCTCCTTCCCTCCTTCCTTCCCTTCCTCCCTCCTATTCTTCCAAAAATATGGAAAACATAATATTTGCCAGGTGCTGAGCAATGTGTTAAGGATACACAAGGGAAAAATAAATAATTCTTGTCCTTTGGGGGTTCATATTCTAGTATCAGAAAGTAAATATTAAAATGGCTTTGTGCCAAAACTGAATGAATTAAGGGAGCATGCCATAGGAATATCTGGTAGAAAAACAGAAGAAAAATTGGGACAACTGTAATTGAACAACAATAAGAAAAAGAATATTCCAGGTAAACTGAAAGACAAATATAAAGACCTTTATGTAAGGGTGTGATCAGCATCCTTGAGGAAGAACAGAGCCCAAAGATATATAGGGAACATGATAGGAAATAAAATTAAGAAACTTGGGATGGGGACAGATGATATAGGACCTTGGGCCTTAGGTTTTATTCTGTGTGATGGAAAGCCATTTAATGGTTCCCATAGTGATGTAATTCCATTTAGGTGCTAAATATAGAAAAACTATAGGGAGACAGGAGTGGAAGACATAAGACCATTTAGGAAGCTATCCTAGTAATCCAGGGATGAGTTGATAGATGTTTTTGATAAGGAAGTAGAGGTAGATTTGATGAGACATAATTAGATTTTGGTTATAATTTAAAGATGGAGCTGATAGAATTTGTTGATCAGCTAGATGTAAGATATGCAAAAATGTAGTAAAAGATAATTCTGAGGTTTTTTTGTTTATGTGTTTGTTTTCCAAAGTAATTGGCAGAGCCCTGTTTCATTTACTATGACAGAAAACACCACAGAAAGAGCATATTTGGGGAGGAAATCAAGAGTTTAATTTTTGTTATATTAAGTTTGAGATGCCTATCAAACTTGGTACTTGAGATTTATGAGTCTGGAGTTCAGAAGAGAGGTAGGGCAGGAGATTTGAATACAGAAGTCACTAATTTATAGGTGGTATTTAAAGCCAAGGTAGCAATTGACCACCTAGGAAGCAGGAGACAGTAGCCAAGAGAAGAGAAGAGATTGAAGAATGGGGCCTGGCTTACTCTATCAGTTAGAGAATGGGAAGGAGAAGTATCCATCAGTGGAGTTTAAAAAGGTGTATCCAGAGATTTTCTAAAAGCCAAATAAAGAAAATGTCTCAAAAAAGGCCCATGTGATCAGTTCTTAAGTGGCACAAAGAGAGTAAGTTAGATGGATCCTAACTGGATGGCACTGGATTTGTAAGTGTGGACATCATCTGTGACTTTGATGAAAGAGATTTCAGTGGAACAGTAGAGTTGAAAACTTGACTGAAGTTGGTTTAAGAGGGAATGGGAAGCTAGAAAGTGGGGAGTGAGAGTAGGTAATTCTTCAGAGCAGGTTTGCTGAAAAGAAGAGCAGAGAAATGGGATTGTAGTTGCAGCTAATGAAGGATCAAAAGAGGTATTTTTTTTGATGGGTAATATTACAAAAGATTTGGGCACTAGTGGGAATAATCCAAGGGAGTGGGGAAAATGTGATGTAGGAGAGGAAGACACAATTACAGGAACAATGTGGGCAAAGCAGTGAAAGGGGGAGGTATACGATGATTAGTCTGGCCTTTGATCTGAGCAGTGGCACCAGTTGTGTCTTGCATAAAAAGAAAAATAATAGTGACTCTATACACATGCTCTTGAGAGTATTACATCCTGTAGGCTATGGAAAAGCCCCTCGTAAGTGGAAAACTACTTATGAAAATAAAGGTTTATATTTATTTGAGTCATTTTTAATGAATCAGATGGTTGTGTCACTTTCCCCTGACAGATCCATCGGGAAATGGAGCTTAACACTTCTGAGAGAAGGTGTCAGGGTCGCCTGTATTCCTGCATATTTATTTGAACACATAATTTTTATATAATTACACTGGCAACGAATATTGAAGCATCATCAATGTGCCAGGTACAGATTCAGGAGCTAAGGGTATAGTGCTGAGAAAGACAATGTTGCTGCCCCAAAGGATCTTCAATTCTAGAAAAAGGATGGAAAGATGAGTAAATAAGTAAGACATTTGCTGCTGACACTTGTTAAAAATCATAGGGAAATGTGATAGAGAGACATTCACCTAATTCCTTTGAAACTAAATTTATTAAATATGGGGCTTGTGTGCTCCAGAAACATGAAATGTATTCTGATCACTGTGACAATAATCATCTCTCATTCCTATAAGCATGTGACACAGGACATGTTAGATAGAAATATTTACCACTTTTCAGAGGAGAAAGTGTAGATTCTGGGAACTGGGTACAAGTTATTTAAAAAAGACTCAAATACAGATATTTTGGCTTTAAGCTGATTGCTCTTTTTATGATAGCAGGAAAATGTGTAAATGATAAGTTGAATATGCTAATTACTTCAAAAACCATCCTATATATTACAAAATGCAATTATAAGCACACAAGAATTAATATCTTTTAGATTTCAAAATGATCCAGGAAGTTTAGGTTTGTACTTTCTGAGAAAAAAAATGTAAAACATTTTATTATTGATTAGTCTTCTGCAACAACACTCTTTTAAGTTGTGAGAAATTTTAATGTCATATTTTAAATTACGTTAATTTACTACTGTTATTCTTTATTTTGTATGTTAAACATTAATGTTTACTGAGGGTAAAGTCATTTATAAAGTGCTTTCTTGGTAACTACAGAGAGATTTTCTTGAATAAAGAGATAAATATTTTAAACTAATACCCTTTAAAATTTCACTTTGGAAACATGAAACCATTTGGGGAATATAAATGTTCTGTACAAGGCTGTTGGCTAAGCAACTCTAAAGCCACAGATTCCTTGTTAACTAAATGCTAAAGCAATGGATAAAAAAAGTATGATTGCTTTAATACCCTCTTTTCCCTTGTACTTAAACTAGGCAACAATTTGGATCTGAAAGACAATTTTATCTTTTAAGCTCCTGAAAATTTTGAGTTATTGGTATTTGTACCACTAATTAGATTCAATAGAATTTTGAAATTGATTTTTCAACCTCTGATCATGGTAAAATTGAATAAAACCTTAACTATTAAAAATGTATTGCTTCTAAAAAGGACACTGTGTAATACTGCAGGCTGCTTTTCTTTATTCCAGTGTTGTAGATGTAAGCTCTCGGTTTCTGAATGCTCCGGTAGATGTTACAATGTACAGTGTTTATGACAACAGGGCAATATAGTAATTTTATGAACATAAAACAACTGAGAATCAAGCAAATTGCTTTATATTGACTTTTATTTTGGAGGTTCCAGACCTTTGGTAATGTTATGCATAAAATTTCGAGAAGTCAAATATCACAGAGTGTCTAAAGTCTTTGTCTGAAAGTCTTTTTGTTCTGAACTGTCAGAGGATACAAGAAGTCATCTGTGATATTTTCAGAACTATCCAATTTCAAATGCCCTTTTATTCAGTGCTTTTATGGCCAGTTGCTTGACAACATATAGATATGGTTACTTTCCGTGAACGTTCCTGTGTCGTTGGCTTTGGCCTGTGTTTCCAGGCATATATACTCGGACAGGGTAGTCCCCAACCTACATCAAACTGGCTTCACTCTTGCATTTTCACAAATTTTAGAGATTTTTGTTACTAAAAATGTTTCCAGTGCATGTGCTTTGAAATGTATTTTGAGACAAGTCATAGTTACTAGATGTGTAATGTTTTGGGTGTGCTTAAACAGGGATTTTGTATTTATTAGACATTAAACATGCTATATGCAAACTTCAGCTTTTAAAAAATCTGGTTTTGTATTAATCTGAGTATTTGAAAGAATTTTTGTTGTTATAAATAAAATAAACTGAAAGCTTCTAAATGTAGGCATTCTAAATTAGAGTTTTAAAATAAAAAATGTATATTTTAGAAATACACATATATTTCAATTGTGACATTTAATTTCTCTGCTGGCTTTTACATCCATTTGTTAGCTTAGGCTGTTAGGGTTGTATACATACATTTGAGTCATTCTCTGCATTTATAAATTTCTATAAAATAAAATCATCCTTTTATAGTATGCTCATATAATATGCCCAATATTTGAAGCACATTAGAGAAAAATGCCTATATAAAATTTTTAAATTATATTTTGTTTGTCATTTTAATTATTATAGAAGAAAATAGATCAATAAAACAGATTAAGAATAGAAGAAATATGTAGGATTAATTCAACACAAAATTTTATCTAAATAATTTAATTTGAAATAACCACTTATTAGATCTTCTAGGTTTAACAAATACCTTACGGCCCAATGTTTAGACTGCTAGCTTGGCGGAGAGAGTGACTTACAAGACAGTTCCACGTTAAAGCGATTGTATATTTGAACTAAAAACAATGTGCAGTGAGGTCCTAAGCAATTCTAAGGGATTATTTTTTTCCTTTTAAGAAAAATACTGCCTTGTGGATCACCAAGTCAGATTTGTACAAAGAAAAACTAGTTCAGGGCTGAGACTGAGAGCTGATACATTTCAAGGAGGACTGGCCGGCTGCACTTGTGAGCGGTGACAGATCTCTGTGAAATATAATCCTGATTAAAAATGCATGTGTGAAACCTCTTCGAATAAAGTGCTGTGTCCAACGGCATTTTTTGAGCTTCTGCATGTGAGAAGGAAAGACTAATGTAGCTATTCTTGTGCTATTTACCCTTAAGTTTACTGGCAGTGCTACATTTCTGAAATTGTCTTTATCACTTTGAATGAGGTAGAATTGTATTTTTTTCTGTGTGTGTAAAAAAAGTCGTCAATACTAGTGAATTTAATTAAACACATACATATAGACACAACATTTTAATAAATGTCTGAATCAAACCAATGCACTAAGTGATGGAAAATAGTGACGTAGATGAACATCAACAACTGTGATATTTAGGCATCCACTATGGCTAAATCATGTAAAATAAAACAAGGCATATGCATGCAATGACTTCACCCAGATTAGCAACTCTGTTGTCGTGACTCCATTACTCTTGCAGTGCCGAAGCTTTAATCAACTATTGAACAACTTTGAGTGTGTATATAAACCAGTTCTCTTAATTTGGGGTCCAGATTTGAGGGAATTCAGGTATAAAGCTTGAGAGGTTTCTAAAATAGAAATGAAGTAAATCTGTCTAGTAAAAAGGTAAAACAACTCATTAAATGCAGAGGGGCCTGGTGAGATCCTAGCAAGCCAAGTTGCATTTGGGCCCACATGTTCGTTTCCACAGCCCTGTGATTTTGACCCTATGGTTCTGGCCTAGAATGGTTAATTGTGGCCATGCCTTTTGTTGGGATCTAAAGAATGGGCATGAAGCCATGTAGATATTCACTTCTTTTAAAAATAAAGAATTGGGGAGAAAACCAATAGAATGATCCAGTAGAGTAACATACAGTAGAATAGATGTTTGTCTGCGATTGCGTGTGTCTCTGATTAGTTGTTTAATCCTGATACACACTGACAGGCAGACATACACAAATGTGCATACGCACATATGCAAGCACCCACACATAAATTATATGTACATGAATATATATATGAATATACATGTAACAAATATACCAGAAACAGATATTTATTGAGCTTCTTCTATGGGCTCCATAGCTTTGTAATAAGTATAGCTTTCTAGAATCCCCTGGATGTTTCTTTTTAATGGCTATTTAAAAAAATACAGTGCTATATTTGATATCACTTAGGAAAAAAAATAATTTTAAGTTTCCTGTGTTGTAATCATTCCACACTCAGGACATTATAATGTAATTTGTGCCTATAAAACGTAACTGCATTTTGTAGCGTGTGTGCCGGAGTGGTGGCCTGTGTGTTTCTTTGTCTTGCCTCCTCGGGCACGCCTCCATCTAGTATGCACACTCTTCCTATTTGAAGTTTACAATTCTTCACAGGGAATATTTTAAAAAGCTCAGAAATGCAACATATTTAACACATTGGTACTGTGTTTCTTTTTAATCATGTAATTATGTAAAGTGTTCAAGATTTTAAGAGTTCTAATTTTGCATGAACAAGTGAGCAGGTGAGAGGAATATATTTGCCCTCTTTTAGGCCTCAGAACGGAAACTGCGAAGTACACAGTTGCCTTCTCTTTCTTACTTTTCAATGAATGTGTATGGGACACTTATTGGTGACACAATTGCATTAGCGGGTACTCAATTTTAATTGGGATATTAAATTGAGTATAGTTAGAAGGATAAGTAACAATGCATATTTGTCTTAAATTTGAGATTTAAACTTATGTCTTAAATGTTAAATGTTTTTCTGAGTATTTGCTTATATTTTCACTAATATCTATCCTTATAGAACTAATCTTATAAAAAGACTTTTTAAAAGTGCATACACTTAATTATACATATTGTTATGGAGTTATTATACATTGTAATTAAAAAAATAAGTGTAATTACTTCTTGAGGGGTACAGTATATCTAGTTTCATACCAATAAATTGAACATGACATTGTGGACAAAGTTCCATAACAAATATGATGCAAGGACAAACCAATGAATAAAAATTACTATCACTGAGAACAACAACAAAAAGCTTTCTAAAACCTTTAAGACCTTGATTCTTTTTTTTCTAATCCCTTGGTGCCTTTTAACAAGTGAAACTATTTTTTTTAATAAAATTGTCAATGGCTTTCTTTAGATTTACTGGGGGCCCTTCTTAAATGGGATATCTGTCCTTTGTGTTTCAACAATATACAAAGCTTTCTTGTGTATTATTTTCTTGGTACACATGCACACACATGAAAACGCTGGCAGAGAAGTTCGTCAAAGTGACAGCCTGATCACTGTCATGTAAAATGTGATCCTCTATGTCTGGTGCAAATATAAAATGAGTCAAGCATGCATGCATCCTTTTCTTTGAAGATATTCTTAGTAATGTAATCAGTGCTTAGATGTTAGGAGTGAAATGCAATTTATTCTTCATTCTGTATATTTTACTTTATTTGCAATTAATTCTCTTGCTATATTACATCTGTGTTAATATATGTTTTCTTAGAATTCTAAGGAGAGTACTGCCTAGAGTACTGCCTCTAATTTATTTCCCATCTTGCAGTTGATTTAAACAGGGCTTTAATACCAGGGATCTCCTTTCTTAGTAACAAATATACACAGTGAATGTTCTGAGATTTATGTTATGAACCTCAAATTCAGAAATGGGTTTTTATTACTTCTTTTGGTTTAAAATTAATTACCAATTATTAATTTAAAAACTCACAATGAGAGTTAGCAGTCCCAGGTTGCTATTTAGTTCATTCCTGTTATTTTAAAACTTTAAGTTGATATTGGTATGAACAGCAATATTTTTGAGACACTATTTGTAGTATAAAAAGGTTATCTAATGTTTATAATTAGTTTGAAATGACTGTGTATATACATGTGTGTAGAAATTTATTTTTTATTTTTATTTTTTTGATATAAATTAAGGAAAACATGCTGTGCCATCTAAATATTAATCAAAATATTTGTTTTTCATGATGTTAATTCCAGACTTCTATAAAGACAATTACAATAAGTGTATCTATTTACAATGTAGTTGCTTTTAATTACAGTTTCAAAAATAAAAAATTATTACTATAAAAATTGCTGAGTGAAGTCATTGACAACAATTATCATTAAACATTATTAAGTGTCTGATATTTCAAATGTCCACTTTTTTATCCTCTTGAAAAAGACAATCTATAAAACAAATGTGTTTAGAAAACAAAAGGCATAACTTTCCATTTAATTCTAGCTCACTAGAAATAAAAATTTATCATAATTGTAAACATTTATAAGGACGACAGGGAGACAGAAGAGATAAGGAGAAGAGACAATGTTTTAAACCTTGGAAACAGTTTCGGTACTAATATTCTCTCTCTCTCGTGGACCTGGACGGAGCATGGATGACCTTTCTTAAGTGTGGTTTTTACACAATAGATGAAACTACAGGTCTTTCCAAGGAAGAATTTGAGGCTTCCTTTTTAAATATTCATCCAGTGGCATTTTCCTTTTCATACAGCACAGTGACATAATAACGTCTTCAGCAGATGGAATGTAAAGAATTTAAGAAGCCCTAACTACGGATGTGAGTGACCCTTGTTTCTGATTGACCTGGTTGATATATGTTCCAGATAAGCAGCCATGAGCTGTACAAGGCTTTCAGTGACCATAAACAAATTTAGAATCTAAAAAAAATATGTTTCTTCTTAGCATTAACACACAGGTACAGCGACGGTAACGCCCTCCTGGCCCAGAGTCCTTAGTTAAATCATCAGTTTGTTAACGGCTGTTTGCAGGGTAAACCCTCCCTCTGGAATGAACTTCTTTAAAGCAAAATGAAATAAAATAAAGGTAAGTAAAAGTAAATAGATTTTCCTATTGAAAGTTATTACTTGAGGAATGAAGAAGATAGATATTGATCGGCGCCATGCTTTGCCATTACTGTCAGGCCCACGTAGGTGGCTAAGACACTTTATTCTAAGCAAACAGCCATTTTCTCTTCTGACATGGGATTCCAGTGAGAATTGAAAAAAGTAAAAGGTTTGTAAAAACATTTTTCTGTCCTTCTTACAGGGACAATTTATGTTGAAGTAACAGTTTCTGAGATACTTGCACCTGTTATTGATTTATTTCTTCTTTGTCATGAACAATCTCCTGTTTTATAGTTGTTACCCTTGCATGCTACTCTTAGGCAGTAATTTAGAAATAATTTTCATGGCAACAATGTCCCAAGGGGCTCAAAATGTAGGAAGCAAATGAATAAAATACTAAATATGTGTATACATTTTCTCTGGTACATATTGATAGTTGCAATATTTGCTTTTAGCAGTCATAAAGTCAAGATACCATAATAAGCTATTGTCATAACATTGCAAATGGAATTCTCAATCTGTGAAGTCCCCATGGTTTCCAGTCAAATAACCATTCTGTATGACCTTGTGAATCCATGGAGTGGAAAACAGAGTGTGAATAACGTAAACCTAATGCAATCAAGATACAATATGTTATCTCTCAAGATGAGCAAAGTTTTTATTATAAGAAAGCAAATCTGAGTTTAAAAACCCAGTAAATCTGAAGAAAAACTTTGTTTAAATCATTGAGCACCTTTGATGGGCACCTATAAATTGGCACACCAGTACACGTATAAACATCCACCTTATCTATGTGTCCACCAATGCAGTATACAATTGTTTCCTAGTAAAAAATCAATATGGCTGTGATTTCTCTATGGCTCGCTCAGTGTTTATGGATAGGGATTAATGTTTGACCTTTCTTTGCCTTCTTGGCTTGAACCAATTACTTTATAATAATTTTTCTGGTTTAACTTTTTATCACATCTTCTGACATTTTAGTGAATAATATTTGACAGCTATGAACATCTGCAGAAGTTATTGTTATCATAAGTTGAGCTCAATGGAACTAGCATCATGGGTGCTCTGAAGATCAGATTGCACAACAGAGTGGGAGCACACTTATATAAAAAGTTTGATTTCTTAGTAGAAATCTTTGTTTAGTTTGCTTTAACAAACACAGATTGTTTCAAATAAAAAAAAGACACCTGGAGGTGGAAAGGACATTTGCATTCTTTACAGGGGAAGCCTCAAAGTATTTATTTTTATTTGGCATTTAATCCTTTCTCTATGTATAGATTTTTCTGGAATGAATAAAACAAAAACCTTTGGAAATGTTGGAACTGCAAACCAGTTTTGTGCATCATAGGTTTGCAAGTAATTCCTGATAGAAGTATTTCATTTCAGTGTACTGATTTCTTATTCAGTGTGCACTCAGGGAAACTGGTATATTGCATTCTCCTTGAAGAAAGACATATATAGAGAAAATGCAGTTAGTCATTTATGTGCATATAACAATATAAATCACAAAGATTAAGGGAAATCATTTTAGGGAGCACCACAATTTTGCAACCAAAGGCACTTAAATAATTACCTTTTTAAGCAACTTTTATTGACTATGCAGAAGGATAAAAAGTAATCTCACTTGTTTTAAATGGCATAAAGCAACCAAATACCATTAGCAGAGTGTTACATTTCTTATTTCACTAAGATTGTTGAAGCTTACCAGCAAGAGATAAAAAATGTATAAATTCAGGAACACTGGCTAGTAAGATCCCAAACCATTGTCAGTGGACTCCTACTTTTTCCTGCCAAAATATGTGGAAGCATGCATGGATTGTACTAGATTAGTAAGAGGGGCTCGTTTCCGGGGCATTAGCCAGGTATCTTAGCAACAAGACCATACCAGATTCTAGCAGTGCTCTGTGGTGGTGCATGTAATATCCTGGACATAATCTGTCTTTTAATTTTCTTTGGATTGTAGTGATATTACAGATACATGTGTTCAGTGATAGATCTTTATTTAATAAGAAGAATGCCTTAGTTGAAGATTTGTACTATGCCAGGAGTGGGCAACTCACAATAATGTTGCTGGAGGTTTAGCCCTGGTACTGCCTTGTCTCACATTTCAGATTGACAGGAAAACTTACTCCTTCATTAAGATGTGCCTCATAGTTCATATCTTTATGCTGTGAAGATGAGGATGCTGCCGGAATTCATAATACTAAAGAACGTTATTTAATGTCAGCTGGAATGCAAATTGCTCGTACAATTGAAATGTCATCTAAAACATGCCACCGTATGCAACACCACTTTATTATAAGTCACTGAGAGCAATATCTTAAATTTGGAATTGCACTAATCCTTCATCTGCTTTGTTTACCTTTCATCTATAATAGAGATGTCGAATTTCCTCCAAACTGGATTTGCATGTTTTAACTGCTTGCTCACACAGCTCAAGATGTGTGGGAGGACTATATAGGGGTACTTCCTTTGATTTTCTTGTCTTTTTGTTGTTTGTTTAATGCAAATTAACAGCAAAAGATAGCTTTCAAATACAAGACAAAATGCCACGTCAACCCTTTTGGGGAAATAAGCTGCTGCTTGTGGAAGAATATTTGATTATTTAAGGTACAAATTATAATACAAACATGCTGTCAGTTTATTGGTAATTGATTTTCTCGGTAATTTAGAGTCATGCAGTATTTTCTTGCATTTAATTTAAACAATAGTTTTATTTTGTTCACAGTAAAAATACATATAATCTGTTTAAGACTTTTGTCCTCCTTGCTTGGAGAAAGTGTCCAGGACAAATGGCTTCTAACATAAAGCTATCCTGACATAAAAAATTTTGTTTGTCATGAGTTTTTAAAATTAGTTTCTAAATATTCATTTAAGGCAGATGGCTTATTTTTTACAGATCAGTTTTCAGTACCAAAGAAGGCCCAGGACACTTCTTTAATCAGTACATTATAAAGTTTTCCAAAAAGAATACATTTTTACAGAGAGGAGAGTTATATGAAGGAATATGGGAAGAAGAGAGTTCTTTTACTATTAATATGTAGTGTTTTACTACTTCCAAGTATTATTTCATGACTCATTGCTCTTATCCTCTGCAGCTCAATATTGCCCACCTGACTCAGCCTTTCTCAAAGAATTTCACCTAAGTCGTGTTTAATATCTTTTGATAGGCAGTGTTGGCAATTCTGTTCTGTTTTGTTTGGTATTATATCGTATTCTCATTGTTCATGGCAGAGTACTGCTCAGTGTGTACTCTCATACTAGAACTGAAGAACTCTACCACATAAATTATTTCTTCATGAATATTACTGATATAAAAGTTACTCAAGTACAGGGAGTCCTCAAAAATCTTCAATTTAGATATACATCTCTATATTATTTGCTGTAAAGATGTATCTACAACTTTTATAAAATTTGTTTATATTTCTGAAGACATTCTTTGACTAATTCTAAAGAATGGCTCATAGTAGTTCCCTTAATAGGAGTAATACCATGGTGTTGTATCATTCACTCTGGTTTTTAAAGATCTCTGGAACCATTTAAAAAAACAGCTGCTACAGTTTTGAGAAGGAAGAACAAAGCAGGAGGGATCACAACACCTGATATCGAACTATATTAGAAGGCCACTGTAATCAAAACAGCCTGGTACTGGCATAAAAACAGGCACATAGACCAATGGAACAGAATAGAGAGCCTGGAAATAAACCCAAGTTTCTATGGTCAATTAATATTTGACAAAGGGGGAAGAAGTATAAAATGGAATAAAAATAGACTCTTCAACAAATGATGTTGGGAGAGTTGAACAGCTACATGCAAAAAAATGAAACTCAACCACCAACGTACACCATACACAAAAATAAACTCAAGGTGGATAAAATACTTAAATATAAGTCGTAACACCATAAAAGTCCTAGAGGAAAACATCAGCAGGAAAATCTCAGATATTCCATGCAGCAACATCTTCACTGATATGTCCTCTAAAGCAGGGGACACAAAGGAAAGAATAAACAAATGGGACCTCCTCAAATTAAAAAGCTTCTGCATGGCTAAAGAAAACAGCATTAAAATGAAAAGAGAACAAATTGTATGGGAAAACATATTTGCCAATGATACCTCAGACAAGGGTTCGATCTCCAAAATATATAAAGAACTCACACTACTCCAGTCCAGGAAGACAAACAACCAAATTAAAAAATGGGCAAAGGACCTGAACAGACACTTCTCCAAAGAGGATATGCAGATGGCCCAGAGACACATGAAAAGATACTCAGCATCACTAGCCATCAGAGAGATGCAAATTAAAACCACAGTGAGATACCACGTCACACAGGTCAGAATGGCCATCATAAACAAATCAACAAACAAGTGTTGGAGAGGATGTGAAGAAAAGGGAACCCTGCTGCACTGTTGGTGGGAATACAGACTGGTACAGCCACTTTGTAAAACAGTATGGAATTTCCTCAGAAAAATAAAAATGGAACTGCCTTTTGACCTAGCAGTTCCACTGCTGATATTATACCCTAAGAGCCCTGAAACACCAGTCCAAAAGAACTTATGCACCCCAATGTTCATAGCAGCACAATTTACAATAGCCAAGTGCTGGAAGCAACCTAAGTGCCCATCAGCAAATGAGTGGATCAAAAAACTATGGTACATTTACACAATGGAATTCTACACAGCAGAGAGAAAGAAGGACCTTATACCCTTCATAACAGTGTGGATGAAACTAGAGAGCATTATGTTAAATGAAATAAACCAGGCCGTCAGGGACAAATACCATATGATATCACCTTTAACTGGAACATAATCAACAAAAGAAAAAAGCAAACAAAATATAGCCAGAGTTGTTGAAATTAAGAGCAATCTAACAATAGCCAGAGGGGACAGTGGGGAGAAGGGTTTTCAGGAACTACTATAAAGGACACATGGACAAAACCAAGGGGGAGGGTGGAAGTAAGGGAGGGAGGTGTTGGATGGAGTGAGAGGTGAGTGGTGGGAAAAAAATGCAGACAACTGTAATTGAACAACAATAAAATAATTTTTAAAAAGCTTCTCAAAGGTTGTCTGAAGATTTCATGCTTTAGAATTACTTGATATATTTTTGGAAAATTCAGATTCCTGAATTTTTACCCAGGCTCATTGTATAAGGCTTTTTAAGGATTTAGAAATATCTCCTTTTTTTTTTTTTTGGTTGCATTATATTTGAGAACCATTGAATCAAAATAATGAATGACAATTAAAGGAAAGCTTAATTTTTATAATAAGGGTCAGTTTCATCAAATTGGGCCATGTTATGTCATAGAGAAAAAGATATGCCCATAAAATAATATATACTTATGTATATATTGTTATTAATATACAAATAACTTAAGACTTTTTAAAAATAATTTTTAAAAAGGGCCTGGAATATTTTTAAACTTGTTAAAATTATGCAATTTATTATTGAGGGTCATTTTACCTGGGTGTTTTGAGTGAGAATATTAATTTAAGGATCCTGATATCTTTTAAAATTATGTGGGAAAGAGGACATATGTTTTTTCATAACTGTGAGTTTTATCTTCAAATGTGAAAACTCAGAAATATGTTTTTGAAAATACATAATATAAAATATGATTTATTGTATTCTTGATATAAAAAAGGGGAATCAAGTCAAGATAAAAAACTAATGCCTTTTGATATAATGGCAGCTTTTTTCCTATTTCTTTTAATGTTTTTTTCTACCTTTGGTCTGAGCACTGGCTTTGAAGTTGAGTTACATGTTTATTCTTCCTTCAAAAGTTCTTGGTGACCAAAAACAATCTTGCATTTACCAACATCTTGGGTCTAGAAGCATCCCTGAGTTTTGTCTAAACTGTATACAAAAGTCAGTTGAGCTAGCTGTGAAGTGTAGTCATCCATTGGACGTAAAGTGATATCTGGTTAATGGTTAACTGCATTGTACAGCAAACTAAAGAGAAAGTGACACATAGAAAAGCAAATTAAAGAGCCTTCTAGAGCTGGTGTGAACATGACGAACTTCTGAGGTCTATGATATATGACTGAATTCCACCTGGACCACCAGCGAAAGGTTTTGTACTAGATATGCAGATTTCCAGAGACTGACAAACTGGGGGCTAGTCTCAGGCCCACAGATGGAGGAGCATTCATTCTCTGATTCCTCTTTGCACCTCTTTGAAACTGTGGGGTGCCAAAACCTAACCAAATGAGGGAATGTCTCTAACACTCACTTCAGGTTGGTAAACATTATAAACATTACTGAGAATAATTTATCTGAAGTGCAGCTTGGTAGTCTATTATGAAAGGTCTTTTCAGAATTGGGGCAATTACAATTTTATGACTCCCAAGTGTTCATTTACAACTTTGATATTTTTCTTATACAGTAATTGCATCTCTAATTATCCTATCCTTACATACTCTGTCATCACCTCAAATTCAGCCTTTCTAAAGTAAAAATTAGTGTTTTCCTTTGAACTCAAAATCTTATTCTTGTTTTCTCAATTTCTGTAGTTGGACCACTGTTTCCCTTATTACTTGTTTATGAAATTCCTCAGTAATCTATATTAGGTTCAATGCATATACTAAGATTTCTAGTCAGTTTGCAGAATTCTAGTCAGTTTTGTTGTCACTGTGAAATAGATCTTTTTTGAAAATAGCCCACAGGTAGGTTGAAAAATATCTTTAATTCAAGATGTCAAAACAGATTTTTTTAATATTACGTAATACAGATTCTTTCTCTTTTTAAAAAATGTTGTTCAAGTATAGTTTTCTTTATTTTCCTGCCACTGCTTTCCCCCACCCCAGCCACCCTTACCTCCCATCCTCAATCCTTCCCCCCTTTGGCTTTGTGCATGGGCCCTTTGTACATGTTCCTTGATAACACCTCCTCTTCTTTCCCCTGTTATCACCCTCCCCACCTCTGGTCACTGTCAGTTTGTTCTTTATTTCAATGTCTCTAGTTATATTTTCCCTGCTTATTTGTTTTGTTGATTAGGTTCCACTTATAGATGAGATCATATGGTATTTGTCTTCCACTGCCTGGCTTACTTCACTTAGCATAATGCTCTCCAACCCTACTGGAGAAATGACACAGCTAACTTCTAACCAGGTAAAATAAGATAAGCATAAAGGACACATGGATAAAAAAAAAAACTAGGGGTGGGAGGAAATGGGAGGGAGGAGGGGAGGGCTGGGTGGGTAGGCTGGGATGGGAGTAAAAAAGAAAATTGAGGATGGTGTTTGAACAAATAAACAAAACTAGCAAAAGATTAAGAACAAGTAATAGAATTTTTACCTGGAACAATCAAGAGCCAATTTTTCTCTTCATGAAGAAAAAGTTGCTAATTTTATTCAAAGTATTTGTTTATTCACAAAGAAAATCAAGGTTAACTGAATATTTTTTAAAATGTGGTATGATGATCTGTTTGTTTTTCTTCCTTTCTCTCTGGTGCTTTTCTTAGGCATAGCCCACACCAAAAATCAGACAGCAAAAGTAGGGACTGGAGATGGTCCAGTGGAGACAGAGCATGATGGCACACAAGGCATGTGTTAGGAGACTGAGAAGAATCTGAGGGATTTGGGTGAAGGGACCAAAAGGGTAAGAGTGCCATCTCCCTAATTTTAAGAACCTTTGTCATATGAGTCAGGGAGGAGGGGTGGGAGGATTCAGAGACTAAAAAACATATAATCTATTCTTTGTGGTCCATCTCGCACACCATGTGGGTTGGAAAACATAGTTAAGTCCAAATAATATCGGCTGTATTGTCTATGTTTCTGGATCCTGGCTAACAGTAATTTGGTTTAAAAATGAACTATACTACCTTTCTCTTCTATGACAAAGGACATGCCACTGGAGATATAATATTCTTCAAGATGGAGTCTTGGGGGTTTACTTCTCTATGGCAATGTCACATTTTACTATAAGTTATGCCCATTATAGAAATGTTGGCACAAAAGCTTATGAAAGACACATTTCAGAGATATGAAGGAAGATCCAATCTTTGACAGGACTGATATTTACCCACAGTGTCATCATAATTTGAACGTTGGTACTCTACCTTTTTCAACTGTAATTACAAATACTGTGTTTTTACCAGGTGGCAGAGCCAGAGTATTTGAAATCAGTGGAACAGGATAAAAATAGACACATCTACCTTTTTAGAGGCTGCTCCAGCTGGAGAGGTTCTTCCATACACATCTGCTTGTACTTTGCAGAGTGGTTTGGTTCTTTCCAGCTTATTATCCCTCCCACATGTAGGTGGAGAAGAGAGAGTCGGAGCTAATTAAAACATTAGTGAGAGTCCTGCTGCAGGAGAATTCATTACAGTCCTTCTACCAGAGAACTCAGAAATCCCCAAAGCCAACTGCTGAGAACTCCCCATGTATCCTGAGCACTTCCTACATGCCATGAAGTTGCCAAGGCTTTGACATGACTTACATTTTTCAATACTCATCACAATTTTATGAAGTAAGACTATCCCATTTTAAGGGTAAAGAAATAGATTTGATGAAGTTCAATATCTTTCATAAAATTCAGTCAGCTATTAACAACCATGATAATAATGGTACTTATAATGATAAAGCCAAACCACTTGCATAGCGCTTACTATGAGCCTGGTACTACTACTAAGTGCTTAAGATTCAGTAACAAATATTAACCCACATGAACCCTATGAAGCAGGCACTGTAATCGTTCTTGTTTTTACAGATAACAAAATCAAGGCCCCAAAATGCCAAGTCACTTTTCCAGAACCATGCTTCAAAACCAGGTGTTCTGTCCCTAGAATCTGTTCTATTATTAAGCTACTCTAACACATTATAGAGCCAAAGTATAATCTTTGCCTCCAAAATCCAAGCTTTTACCACCAGTGTCTAAGTGCCATTCCTTGAAAGATAGCTATTTATATGAATATATTACAGTTTTAAATTTTTATATGAATTTAGATATTAGATATATTCCATTGATAGGATAAAAGTCTTAACAGCAGAGGATTGTAATTAAACAATAAAAAAAGAAGAAAAGAAATATTGGACCTAATAAACATTTTGAGATGGTCATCTCTTCATAGTTTTTAACTTTTAGGTAAACTGAATTTGAATGTGTTTGTATAGATTAGTCAATTAAATGAACAGAAGAAAATTACACTGTTGGCATCTTTTTGTGGTTTTGCTGTTTAGCAAGTAAGTTATCTCAAAGAAAAGCAGTGCTATGTCCAAACATATGGTATTGAGTGAATTAATGTGTATTTACTATTAGTGGGCAATAATGAATATTCAGCTAATCTTTAGAAATTACTTGTACCTTATTCCAATCAGCACTCAGCACCACACCACAGACTTCCTTCATAATTTGATCCTTACTTTTAATCTGAAATTGATTTTACATTTGTAATTATTGGTCTACTGTGTGGTTTTATGCCTTTAGTAGCTATGCAAACAATAGCTTGAGACTAGTAGATACTTTAATATTACTATTTTACCATATTGAAGGGTAAAAATTATGTCACTACTTTTATGATGTCATTTTAAACTTGAATAAGCTCAGACCACTTATTGTAAAATCCTGAGTAATTTTAAATTGATGTTGACATTAAAGAGGATTGCCTGTAATGATAGTGTCTTGTAGCTTTAAGTAGCAGTCTGAAATAAATCTAGTAATAATTATGGCTACATCTTGATCACTTGCCTTTTCCTGTTTATTAATCTTGTAAAGAAACATATCGCTAAAGTCATCTTTAATTCATATGAAAAATTAATCCCCTTTTCCTTTACTTCCAGACTTGTGAATAAGAACAAGAATTTAAGTTCAGTGCTTAAAGTTTTTTCCTGGAAAGACTCCCACATGGAAAACCAAAGTAATGCTACTAAAAGCTAAGTACTTTAATCACACATTAGATTTAGTGCCTGCTGTCACTGTCCCTTCATGAAGGAGCCCAAACATGTACAACCAGTGATATCCCAGGGCCTGCTGGAACCAGCTAGTGTTTGGACTCTGAAGACCAGCCCATTTGAAAAGAACAAAGAACAGAAACTCACCAGCTAACCTGAATTGCTGATCCCTGGAGGGTACTCTAAGAAAAGTTGGAAAAGATTATGTAAAATAGCTCTCATATGTTAGGCAGGAAAAATTACTTATTGCCTCTAAACAGGAAGATTGTAAACAATGTCTCCCATTTTCGCAAAAACAGAAAGACCAGTCTGCACAAGACTGCTCTCTAACATAGCTGTCATAAAGTGCCATTGGGTTTAGAGTCAACCACTTGTGTCTAAGAGAGAAGGGGAGAAATGGGAGAGATTTCCCTCTTTTACTTCTTAGCTCCCTTCTGTGTTGGGCAAACTGTGAAGGCTAAATAGGTAGGATTCTTTATCTAAAACCCACACTTCTGGCTCTTCATCCTAAATCCGAAACAAAACAGTTGGGTGGTTCAATAATCAAATAAACAATATCATATTTTGTAAATATTTGACACTGGAATTGTAAATAAAAATATTTACTGCCTATCTTTACTTATTATTAACAATTTGCTTTATATGCATAAGTTTAATTTGCGTTATGTGTACTTGACATTTTTTGTAACCTAGGAATAAATGAGGTTCACAGTCATGCCAATGCTTGTGTGAATTTTAACTATGTTATAAACTGATGCTTTGGGTGTCTAAATGTTATGGAGAAAACTAATGAAATTTCAAATCTATGTGATCTCTGTGTGGTAATTATATATTTTTCATTACATATTTTAAAAGTTGCCACCTGAGCATGATACTTTGAGCTTCTGTTTCATTCTTCCAAGCCCTACCTAGCTGAAGCACACGCACACGTGCTTCTTGTCAAGCACCCCTTCCCAACAACTCCCATCAGTCAAGGCCTCCTGTTTGTAATCAACTCAAAGAACCATTATTTCTACACTTATTACTACACAGGGAGTTAGTTTTTATCCCTCTGGGCCCCCTGTCTCCAGATTTTATTTACTAAAGATATGTTTGCTTAATAATCTGTTTCTTTACATTCTATTTATAGGTACTCTTAAACAGCAGCAAACAACAGTGGCCTTCCTGCCAAATCTGAGGGGAGGCACCAGGTCTGGGATTTGGATTGAGCGAATGTGGTACAGGTGCTTGGAGGATGCAGAAGCTGCAGGCCTGGGAGTCCTTACAGAGAACAGAGTGGTGTGGATTAAGGGACTTGGACAGAGTTGGTGAGAGAGCTGAAGACTGGCCATGCGTGGTTGCCAGACTACTGCAGTAAGCCAGAAGTGGGTCAGCAGTTGGATCCCCTAATGTCAACATAGGATCTGGTTGCAAATGAGAGGCAAACAGCCCAAGCGTAAGTAAATAGAGAGAAATGAAGGGTCACCACATACATACTATATATTCCACATGTATCAAACAGGGTTCCATTTTGTGAGAGAGCCACAGTTGCTCTCTCCCTGCTTTACACCCAGAGTAGCAGTCCTCCTGGGTCTCTAAGGGCTCCTATATATTTTTGAAACACTTGCTGCTAAGTGTTTTGTGTCTGGTAAATGAACATTAGCTTTTTTAATATTAAAAATATTTAATAGTTCTGGAGAATTGCTGTACTGCCTCTCCCTGCAGGAAGACTATAATTCCCAGTCCCAATTTTCCGTGGCTAAGAAAATGTAAGTGAAATGACATAGGATGTATCTAAACAAAGGTCGTAAGAGCTCTCACTGGTTCTTGCATGCTGCCTTTTCCATTTCCAGTAAGACAAATCCCTGCAGGTAGGCAATGAGGAAACATGGAACAGATGCCATTCCTGACCTCAAATAGGCATGTAATGTGAGAAAAATAAACCTCTATTTTGTAAGTCACTGAGATTTTTGAGGTTCTTTGTTGTCACAGCACTAATGAGCCAGACTTGACTGATACATGCTGTCATGGACATGATCGTCTATACTGGGATTCAGTAAATATTTGAATGCCCTTTGATATTTCTCATATAACTATTTTTTAAGTTTACTTACATTACATGTTCCTGGAGAATAACATCAGTGTCTTTATTTGTTTATTTGCTTGATGCACCGTATAAATGGCATGCCTCTAAAATAAAATATTTAAAAACATGTCACAATGAATCAACGACTAAATGCTTAACATGTGTTCTCTTGTAGTGACTGTGAGGGACACACTCACGTCAAAGAACATGAAATTAAGATAAATATTTCCATACTGAGAAGTCCATGATAAATATCAATTGATTCAAGTGTTTCTGGTAGTAAATCAAATGATCCTTCTCTTTTCTTAATGGGGTATCTGAAAGTACAGTGTACAGTAACAAAACTCTTTATGACCATATCGTCAAAGTTATATTCTAAAAATAAAGTGCCACACACTTAATGTACACGACTGAAGACTATATTATGTGGCACTTATTGCACATGTTTTTGTGAAAGAAAGAAAAAGTTACTTTAAAAGTAAAGCATCAGGGTTCCAAATGGGGAGCTTTTCCTTTAAGCTCAGAATATTTACTGTAATTCTGAGTCAGATTCTTATTCTTAAGGTTAGAAAATTAGGTTTCATCATGTGTTGCCTAATAGATTGAAAAGAATTATAATAACTAATTGAGTTATTTTCTAATTGAGTTTTGATTGAGCATATCCATTCATTTATATACAGGAGAAGATAGCTATTTCCAGGGACCTAACAGCTAGTACCTCTATTTAGGACAAACGTGGAACTTGAAAGTATGGTTGACCCTTGAACAATACAGGTTTAATCTGCATGGGTTCATTTATATGTATGTGTTTTTCACAAATATACAGTGGACCCTCCCTACCCTCAGGTTTTGTGTTCACAGATTCAAGGAACCATGAGTGGAAAACAGTATTTTCATCAGTTGATGGAAATCTGTGGATGCAGGGGCTGAACAAATGCATTGCTCTAAGCCATTTTACATAATGGACTTGAGCATGCTCAGATACTGGTATCTGGGGAGGGAGGGTGTTAGATCCTCTCCTTAAAAAGGGAAGAATGAGATTACATTTTTGAGCAGTCAAAAGTTATATGTGGCATTTTAACTTCATGGGTGTTGGTGCCGCTAACCGTCACATTGCTCAAGGGGAACTGTCCCTAAGTTTGAACTCGCTGTTTCACATCTTCTTGGTGAGAAGTACATAATCACCTGATCATTTCATCCAGGCCACAGTTCAAAGTAATGAAATGTATTTGGCCATAATTAGATAATATATCTCTAGTTTCTAGAGTTCACCACTGTTTTTCTCTTTTTCACCAACATTGTTACCCAAAATTTATGTTCAAAATAACCCACTTTCTCCTGTTTATATGTGCATTCTTTTCTGCATATGTATTCCTGTTTCTGATAAGTTATAAAATATCTTTTTAATAGTCAAATGATAAGGTTGGTTAACCAGATGTTTTGAGGTAAGAAATTGAGGTCTCAGTGGTATCCTTTTTTCATGTTTTCTCATTTGTAGGAAGTACTCCCCAGTTGCTAACATGTACCATTTCTGATTGCACAGTCTTAAAACTACATTTGACTGTGAGAGACAAGTACTTGGCTCAATAGTTAGAAGACCTAGATTTTAGATCAGGCTTTGGCTTCTATTACCTGTATGACCTTACTCAAATCACTTAATTTTTTTCTCATCTGTGAAATGTGAGTTATGATACCTTCATCACAGAATTGTAATGGTAATTACATTGTATACAAAGGTGAGGCAGCCAAACACAGACTTGGAGGCATCATCAGGAAGCACGCTATGTTTCATGTGTTCACAAACTTCTCCAGCACCAGCCAAGGCATCAGAGCTGTGTTAGAGCCTGAGACCAAAGATTTCTGCCTGGTTTTGCAAAGTGTCTCACTTCTTTTTAATTCCATTTACAGTTTTTTTTTTCTGTTATGTCATCAAAGAGGAATATATTGTAAAATCCAATGGTCACTTTTTAGGTTCTTGTTTTACTTAGAAGCAGATTTTTGGTACAGATTATGACTTCCCCCTTCTTGAAACACTCCTGACCTCTTCACACCATTCTTTCTTGGTGATCCTTCCACCTCACTAGATGTTTCTTCTCACCGGCTCCTCTTTGTCATCTTCACCACTGAACATGGACTGTTTCAGGACTTGTTCTGTGGACTTTTCTTTTTTTTAATTAAAAAATTATGATTTTAGAGAGTGAGAGGAAGGGAGTTAGAAAGAGAGAAGCATCAATTTGTTCCACTTATTTATGCACTTATTGTTGATTCTTGTATGTGTCCTGACCATGGATTGAACCCAAAACCTTAGTGTATTGGGAGGATGCTCTAATCAGCTGACTAACTCAGCTACTGGCCAGGTTTTTTTTTTGTTTGTTTGTTTGTTTTGTTTTTGCTTAATTCCTTCACCTTGTTCACACAACTCTGCCACCCCATCCCCTCTGACAGCTGTCAGTCTGTTCTTCATCTATGAATCTGTTTCTATTTTGTTTGTCAGTTTATTTTGTTCACTAGTTTCCACATATGAATGAAATCATATTTTGGACTTTTCTATTTGCTCTGTGTACTAGCCTTTGGTGGACTCATCCAAGTGCCTTAGCTTTAAATGTCACACACAGTTGCCTCCCTAGCATTTCAGACTCTAATATCTCACTATGTATTCCACATATCCAATTGGGTATCTGATATAAGCTTTGAATCTCATGTACCCAATTCAAATTATGTATTTATTCCCAAATTCCACCTCCAAACCCTATTCCTTCTACAGTACTATCTATCTCAGTAAGGCAGAATTCCATTTATGCAGTTGCTTGGGTTAAAAATTTGAGTCTTTCTTTGACATCTCTTTTTTTTAATTTCCCACACATAACACAATTCTGTTGATTTTACCTTTAAGTTTTGGTTAGAATCTAAGCACACCTCACTAGCGTTACTTCTAGTACTTTAGTCCAAAGTGTCATCATCTCTTAGCCTGGATGCTCTCAGTTGCTCTAGGGGTTTCCTTGTTTCTACCTCTCTTTCTCTGTAGTCTATTTGCTATGGATGCTGGAAATATTCTGTTAAAATGCCAATCATAAGTGGTGCCCCCTCTGCTCAAACCCTAATGGTTTCATATTTCTCTATTTCTTTGAGAATTTTCCATTCTTCCTATCTCTATTAGTGTGATACTGGAAATCTTGCATTGGTCCTTCATATTTTTCTTTTTCAGCTCTCATATTTCATATCTTTGTGTTTATCTCTATAATCTTGGGTATTTCCTTGACTTTATTTACTGGTCTTTCAATTGAAGTTTTTAATTTTAGAAGCCATATTTTTCACTTCATATTTTATATAAACTTTTTCTTCTAGTTGCATAGTTTTTTTGTATAGCATCCTGTTCTTATTTTGTGGATATGATGTTCCTTTGAACTGCTGTAAGTGTATTAATTATAATTCTTTAAAAGCTCTATTCTTGAATTACTTGTTTATCCTAAGGTAATTGTTTTGTTTATTCATATAGATCTTTCTCATCTATGCTGTTCCTTTTTATTATTTGTTTTTAAAAACCTTGGTTTTCTGTTTATATTTAAGAAAGTAGTATTGGCTAGTTAGTGTGCATTTCCTCTGCTAACAGAAAAATAGTAAGGTGTTTGGCTGGACATAGATTACTGACTGGTAGGTTTAGATTTAATTTCAGTGGGCAGAGAGGACTATCATGTCTAATGCCCCAAAACCCAAACATAGAGGACATCATTTTTATAGTAACTTTCTTTTTAATATGTATTTTAATATATAATACATATTAATATATAGTGACTTTCTTAAAATATATATTTGATTGATTATATTATTACAGTTGTCCCATTTCTCCCTATATTCCCCCCTGCCCTTCATATCCCCTTCCACCTGCATCCCCCAACCCCTTTACTTCATGTCCATGGGTCACACATATAAGCTCTTTGGCTTCTACATTTCCTATACTATTCTTAATATTCCCTGTCTATTTTGTACCTACCATTTATGCTACTTTCCCTATACCTTTCACCCATTACTCCCCTTTCCCCCTCCCCCCTGATAACCTTCCATGTGATCTCCATTTCTGTGATTCTGTTCCAGATCTTGCTGTTTGCTTAGTTCATTTTTTAAGGTTCTGTTGATGATAGTTGTGAGTTTGTTGTCATTTTACTTTTTACTGTTCATATTTTATCTTCTTATTCTTAGATAAGTCCCTTTAACATTTCATATAATACGGGCCTCATGATGATGAACTCCTTTAACTTGACTTTATCTGGGAAGCACCTTATCTGCCCTTCCATTCTAAATGATAGTTTTGCTGGGTAGAGTAATCTTGGATGTAGGTCCCTGCCTTTCGTGACTTAGAATACTTCTTTCCAGCCCCTTCTTGCCTGTAAGGTTTCTTTTGAGAAATCAGCTGATAGGCTTCTGGGAACTCCTTTATAGGTAACTCTCTCCTTTCCTCTTGTTGTTTTTAAGAGATTCTTTATCTTTAATCTTGGGTAAAGTAATTACGATGTACTTGGTGTGTGCTTTCTTGGGTCCCACTTCTTTGGGATTCTCTGAACTTCCTGGACTTACTAGAGTTCTATTTCCTCTGCCAGATTGGGGAAGTTCTCCTTCTTTATTTTTTCAAGTAAGTTTTCAATTTATTTCTCTTTCCCTTCTCCTTCTGACACCCCTATGATTTAGATGTTGGAATGTTTGAAGTTGTCCTGGAGGTTCCTAAGCCTCTCCTCATTTTTTGAATTCTTATTTTTTCATTCTGTTCTGGTTGAATGTTTATTTCTTTCTTCTGTCCAAACTGTTAGGTTGAGTCTCGGTATCCTTCCCTTCACTGTTGGTTCCCTGTACATTTTTCTTTATTTCACTTTTCATAGCCTTCACTTTTTCCTCTATTTTGCGACCACACTCAACCATTTCTGTGAGCATCTGATTACCAGTGTTTCAAACTCTGCATCTGATAGGTTGGCTATCTCTTTATTGCTTAGTTCTGTTTTTTTTCTGAATCTTTGATCTGTTCTGTCTTTTGGGCCATTTTTTTTTTTTTTTTGTCTCAGCACACCTGTTACATAGTAAGGGGTGAAGCCTTAGGTATTTGCCAGGGTGGGGCAACTACATCACTACCTTGTGTCATTGTATGGGAGGGAGGGGTCAGAAAGGGAACAATGCTGCTTGTTCAGATCTCAGTCAGCTTTCAGTCACTTCCTCAGCTACCCACAAGGAAATTGGGCCCTTCTGGTGTTGACTCCTGGGTGGGTGAGTTTGTATACATTTGAGGACTCGGTGGGTCTCTCCAAGGAACTCTCCTGTGAGGCTGGGAGTTTCTCCTGCTGCCTCAACTCCCACAGGTGTTTTCAGTCAGAGGTTTTGAGGCTTTATTTCACTGCACTGGAACCTTAGATTATACCATCTGTCTCATTCCCCAGTTTTACCTCCTGGTTTATCTGCATGCAAATGTGGGGCTGCCCGCTCCACCAGCTGCTGCCTTGCCCACCCTGGTCCTCCAGCCACCGCCTTGCTGTGAGTCCTCTTCGCCCCAGCTGCCCATCTCCACTCCTCCTACCCGTCTGGGTGAATGTTTCTTCTTTAATTCCTTGGTTTCCCAACTTCTATACAGTTTGATTTTCTGGAAGTTCTGGTTGTTTTTTAAATTTGTTGTTGTCCTTCTTTTGGCTGTGCAAGGAGACACAGTGTATCTACCTAATCCTCCATCTTAGCCAGAAGTCCTTTTATAATAACTTTCATGTTAGAAACCTTAACTTAACCAAGGACATCCATTCAGACTTGTAAGAGAACAATCCCTTGAGGGTTTCTCATGGAGAAGATATACTCTGAATTTTCATATCTGCCAATGGGGGTACAGGTTGTTGAGTTTATCCATGTACAGATCTTCATTTAACATTACTGTTATTATATTCCTCATTGTTTGTTCTTGACATGACCTTCTGGGGTTTTTTATGGTAAATGGCTCCCATCTTCCCTTTGTTGCAATCCTTCACAGTTTATCTCAGGCTCAAACTTTCTCATATAGTTTGAGCCATTCGTTAGCTTTCACGACTTTTCACAACTCTCAGAAATGAATTGAAATTTCTGTTCACTGGTAAATTCATTTCCTCATTTTCATTTTTTCTTTTTTTGTTTGTGAAATGAAATTGTCATTTGTATTTTCAGTAGTTCCACAACATACAATCCATTGTTAGGCTTGTGAAATGGAAGAAATTGTTCTATGTGTTCATGTGTTGCAAAGTTTGTCTCTATCATAATCTCTGAGATCGTCATCTTTTTTTGTATGGTTTTCCATTTTGAAGAACATGGTTTGATTCCCTTGAATTTTCCCCCAAAGTTTGGAGGAGATATGCATAATTATCTCTACCAATTATAAGATCAATGTCCCTTGTGTCTAATGGAAATTTATTATCATGAAGAAGATAATACTTACTATAGTTACTACTAAAATCTATTGAAGATGTCTGTGTCTATGATGAAAAGGGAGGGGGCTGGATTTCAGTTCAACAGTATTTAGTAAAAATGTTCTTCCTTTATGGAACATGGTACAATGTGTTAAGTAAATAAAAGGTCTTGTTTTTCTTTAGTGGCATCATGATGATTACTTACTATGGGGTATTTTCATTACTTACACATGTCTGTTGCTTTTTGATTTGTTAAGTGTATATGATTCAGCATCATTTTCTCTAATACAAGATGACAAGGAAACCCTCAAACCACAATGGTTTCTACTTGGATATCCTCTCAAAGTATTTGCATTTGTTACCAAGTGTGGCATATTAAAGAAAAATAGAAGAGACCTTTTCTACCTCATAATGAAGTAGAAATAAGTATTCTTATAAAGATTCTCAAAATTAACCACCAAAATTCCCTTTTCTGTTGATAGTTTTTAGAGTATGTTTGCTCTAATTACAAAGTACTCTTTTTGTTCTAAACATCGATGATCATCACATTCTAAGCACATAGAAAGTAGATAAACCCAAATAAACTAGAAAGTTTGGGATATAGGTTAACATCCTCTCATACCCTTTCTTTATTATTTAAAATATTAAGTTATTTAAATTATCTATATTCAGTTTCTTTAATATTTTTAAATATATTTTCCCCAATGAAGTAAAAGCTAGTCCAGATTTAGTTATTTATATCATTATAAGTTCATAGCTAAATATGTAATATATTTCTTATTTATAGAGAAATTGTTTGGGAATACAGACATATTAACTTGGGACACAAGTGAATTTGGGTACTTTAATTTGAAACACATTGAGCAGACCATATTCATGTAGACCTAACTGAAAGGCCATTTGCAATAGGAAAAGTCTTCAAAAGCTGTGTTTGAAAGTCATGTACAAAGTCAAGCACAGAGAAGTAAGAAAAGAGTTTTTCAAAGTTAAATTTTAAAATGGTAAAATCTCTTCTTTCCTTTTTATTAAAGCACAGTTTTCTATTTCATAACTCCTCTGTGATCCTCACCTGGGCTCAGCATCACCTCGCTCTCCCCAGACCATCCTCCATATAGGCATTTCACACCAGCTTGCTTCCCTGCCCTCCTCTAATTGGAGAACCAGTAAGCCTGGTCTGACTTTCTCAAGTATGCCTGCTTGAAATGATTTTTGTAATTTCTCTCCACACCACACAATTTACTTATCTAATTGTCCAGGGTCTCTAAACTTTTGTTTATGCAACTCATCAATAAATCACTTAGAAAACTCAACCTCAAAATAGTATTTATGTTATTTTCAAATTATATACATGCAATATATACTAATATATGTGCATTATAAAATATACAGAAATAAAATTAATGATGAATAATTAACATTAATAAAAATGTTAGTGAAATTTTATTTCCATACTCCAATAGAAGTCAGGCATTTTTGCTAGGACTCATGTATCCTATTTTGGAGATAATTGCATAGCCTGTTATTTTGGATGTAGCCATGTGGTTGGAAATCAAACTATTTCTTGTAGGATATTAATGACAGCCACTGACAATGTGTTTCCTTTTGAAGACATGTTAGCATTTTGAAAAAGAGTCTTTTTACTAAAGAAATGACAAATTATGAAATCATAATCTATGTGAGGAGGAGGATTACCCCAAAGCCCCCTCTATGCATTCTTAGAATTGAACATGGAGACAGACATTTTTATATGAAGATATATATTTTTAAAAAAGATGATGCTGATTAGATAGGCATTAAACATGTAAACATGCTGAAGGTAGTCTCTCTAATAATAGTGAGAACTTTTGATATTGTCTCATCCAGGTGCTTTATTTTGCAGTTGAGAAAAATTAGACTCAGTGAAGTTATTACCCCTGCCAAGGACACAAAGCTACTGACAGGACTAAGGCTATGTAATACAACTCTTCTTCTTCTGGGACCAGTGGGCCTTCTGTTCTTTAGCAGTGGGATTATGAGTGGATCTCACCAGAAAAATGCTCCAAACTATAAACACCTCTGCCCACATTAGACTTGTTGGGAGGAGTGTCAACTGTAGATCCTGGATCTTAAAACCTATTCATGATAGGGTTGTGGTGGGTTGAATTTACAACCAAAAGAATTTATGGTAAGTTATGGTAAGTAGAACAAGAATGAACCATAAATTAGAGAAAAGGAAGGGACTAATTCTTATATGTAGTAGAATCCAAGTATACAGAAATTTTGTAAAGCTAAACCAGCCTGTTGCAGAATGTATGACTAGTTTTATGAGTATTTTTTTCAAAGAGAAGATATAGAACAAATTTAAATACTCAAAGTTTCTCAACCAGAATGAGATTTGGAGAGTCGAGGTAATCTGGTTAAGAGAAATGAAGAAATATATGTGGATGCAGAGTAATTCTGAATAATTGATTATCTGCTTCAGTTAAATTCTGCAGGACCTCAAGTACTTACTTAGAGGATAGCTACAGAATAAGCAATAATATTTCTTAAGTACTTAGGATATTCTGTGAACACGTGATTGGAGATTCCTTAACTTGCAATCTCTGGGTTAAAGACCCCTCTTCAAATGCAACTAGGTGACACAATCTAATGTAATTATATATTTGTTACTTTCTCTTCTTCACTTTCCCATTTAAATGTTATCTTTCACATAGGTATATAACCAAGAGAAATGAAAGCATATGCTCACACAAAAACCTGCTCACAAATTTTTATAATAGTAAAAAAAGTAGGAACCAGCCAAAGTCTATCATCTGATGAATGGCTAAATAACATGTGGTATACTCATCCATTGGAATACTGTTTGCCAGCAAAAAAGATAAAGTACTGGTTCATGCTAAAAGTGATTAGATCTTGAAAATATGCTAAGTGAAAAGAAGCCAGTTACAGAATGCCACATTTTTGCTTGACTCCGTGTATTAACTTGCAAAAACTGCCATAGCAAAATATCAGAGACTCGGTGGCTTAAAGAACAAAGAATGTATTTTCTCACCTTTCTGGAGACTTGAAGTCCATGATGAAGGTGTTGACAGGTTTGGTTTCTCTTGAGGTCTCTCTTCTTGGCTGGGCTTGGCCCTGTCACTGCGTCCTCACATGGCCTTTCCTCTCTGCACACAGCTTCCTGATATCCCTTCTAACTTCTTACAAGGACATGACTCCTATTGGATTAGGACCACACCACATGGCCTCATTTGGTCTTAGTTAACTCTTTATAGACCTTATCTTGAAATACAGTAGCATTGAGGGTTAAGGTTGCAACTTATGAATTTTGGGGAACACCTGTATATATGACAATCCATTTATATGACATGTCCAGAATTGGTAACTTCATAGAAACAAAAGGTAGATTACTGATTACCAGGGGCTAGGAGTTGGGGGATGGGGAGTAACTGCTAATGAGTACTTGGTTTCTTTTTGAGGTGATGAAAATATTCTGAAAATAAATGGTAATGGTTGCTCGACTGTGTGAATATACAAAATACTATTGAACTGTAGATGTAAATAAGCAAATTTTATGGTATATAAGTTATATCTCAATAAAGTTGTTTAAAAATGTAATCTTCATATAGTAAAGGCCCATTCAGACATAGATATCACATTGATTATTTTAACAGATAGAATTTAATAAGTATTAAAGAACTGAAAAGGACCAAAAGAATCCTTTATCACAGAAGTAACAAATGCCACTCTTAGGGCTGGGAGAACACAGTAAGTCTGGAATTATGAGAAGTTAGCAGCTCAGAGGTGAACTTTACACTTCCGTGGAAGAGGTGCAAGTTGGCTGATGCTAGTGTCTCTGAGAAAGTATGAAACAGATTCTGGGAGTGCTGGCAAAACTGCAAAATGAATCAAGTGGAACAAACTATTCCCTTTTGAGTGAAGAAGCATTGTGAATGATGCTGTCAGATACAGGAAGCAAACAGGAAGTCAGCAGGGAGGAGTGCGTCCTTTCCTCCTCGTCTTGCCTCCAGCTTCCTTCTAGAGCACCCTATTGGTATATCCTAATAGGGAGCAGCTGGCAAAGGACAGATGTTTTTGTAGGGTCCCAGCCCCAGTATCAGAAAGCTGATTACATAAGAGTAGGTTTAAAACTCAAACAATGGCTAAACAAGTGACCACAAAAGTGGGGCTTAGCTTAAACTCAAGAATCTCTATGCCCTTTTCCAATCCCAGAGTTTATAATGTCAGATGAAGGCTTCTAACATGAAGGGTGTTAGGGTTTGGCTGGCCAAACCCTAGTCCACTTCCAATCAAGAACAGTTGGTGAAGTTTTCACCCAGTCTAAGGTACTTCTTAGAGTCTTCTCAGATTCCTGAGTGTTCTTTGTCAGGTGGTCAGTTCTCTGAGCCTCATATGAGTTTTAGTAATCTGATCACAAGATCTTTACCTCCCCGAGCTATTTTCTCATCTCCCCAGGTTGGGAGGTCACCAGATATGCCTAGGAGCTCTGGAAGATATAATCCCTTTTTCCTTTAAAATATTACAGATTAAGTGAAATATTTTAAGAATCTTGTTTGTGTTTTTAATAACAGTTTTATAAAACTTTATTTTAGATCTTGATACATCAAAAATTTAGGAACAAGCTGATTTTTTTGATCTTCACTTTATGTATCATAGCAAACATTTACAAACATTTATAAGAAAACATTTGCACTAAATATAGTATTATATATTCATCTGTTGTAATTTTCCTACATTCATATTTTTAATGGAGGAAGAGAGAATATATTGACACTCTTTGGGAAGAACAGAGCATTGTTCTAATATTATGTTCTTAATTTTTAGAGTTAAATTATCAAATCTCTTTTGTTTATGAAAAGATGGTGAGGGTAAGTGGTAATTTTCATTTTTGGTTATTTTAATGCTGTTTTATGACACTATTAAAAATGGCAATTATCTCTCTTTTCCTTTAATTTGTCATTTGCAAACATGGCAAAGTGTGCATATTCTGGAAGCCAAAATCCAAGTGACTTGTCTACTCTACTGTGTTCCTTCCTTCTTTTAAATTTTCTCTTACAGTTCTGAAGGATAGACATGAAATGCTCTTCTATATACATACTTTGAATAACTGTTTGAAACTCACTGTGTACATCATATCTGATGGTATTGAGTCACTCTAGTTTCATTTGACTAGGGGCTGGGAAGCATTTTGTACTATAGGATTGGTCCCCAAGTATTTCTTGTTTTTGCTTTATAACCCCCAAGTTTCACTCATTGTTTTTGCTGTCTTTCTCAGATTGTCTTTCTACCCTTTCTCTTTCCTTTAAAGGGCTCTGGTATCAGTTCTCACCCTTTCAGTGTTAGTTAGATCCCCACCCTAGCTTTTATTACTTTTGTACTCACTATTGCACTAGTAGGATTCAGAACTTATCACTGAAGGAAAATATACTTAAAGATTTTGTTTTCATTTTTAAGAATTCTATTAATATAATAGAATTATTAATGTTTTACATTCAAATTCAAAGTTATTAAAATGTAACAGTGCTGCAGCTTACACAAATCTATGCAACTTTAAATTTAGTTAACAACCTATTGTTTTAGACCCACTGATGCATTCTGATGTGCTGGCATATAATTTTCTGGGCTTGAATTGTGTCTTCAGCTTTCTCATTAGCCCAAATTCTCAAGCAGTTGGGCTACTGCATTTTGCACCAGTGGAAGCTTCTGAGTCATCACCAAAGGAGGTGTCACCTTTGACACCTGAAGGTTGTCATGAATAATCTGAAGGTTGCAAGGAATGGGAAACTGAAGATCAGGTCTGTAGAAACAGCACATGATTGTGAAACACTGACATAAAAGTATTTCTAGCTATTGATGCCACTTGAAAGTCCTATAACATCTAGTGATTGCAGCACATAATTAGTCCACAAACTCCAGAGGTAAAGAGAGAACTCATTCTTTTAATTAGGTTGCCTGAATTTCTGGACCTCACTAATTTTGTCAGAACAACTGCCTTTGGAAATCCCTCACCTTGGAAACTGAGGAAGGTTTGTGTTAGGTAGAACAGCTAGTCTTCTGCAAAATTAGATAAGGGGAGTTACCAACTTGTACACATTGTTTATGCATTTGTTTTTTTATAACTTAATACTAACCATATAATACAAAAATTAAAATATGGTTTTCTTTTGGGGGCCACAGTTACTACTAAGTGGTTTCTTCTTAAGAAAAATGCCTTACCTATTTTTTCATAGAAGTGGTAAATTTCTGAGAATTTCTCAGGGTACATAATACCAAATGAGACAGGTATTAGGTTTGCAAGGGTGATGCTGTTATCTATATATTTATTATTTCTCTGTCATTTTAAGAAAATCTGTTAAGTAGCTGATGAAAATGTCATACTTCATCTTCATACAACAGAGGTATGGTGGCTCACTACAGTGAGATAACTTAAGTGTTAGCAGTAAAAATAGCACCTTGTTCATTATAGTCATCTTAGTCTTTTAAGTGGAACACATCATCAAATACAAAAATGGGATTTCAGCCACTGTGAGACCAAATGCCCAATGTTTTCAGAGATTTAAAATATATATGCAGTTTTGTACTTGACATGTTTATTTTAAAAATGAACCAGGTTTCAATAAATGAGTTTCTGGACTAGATGATCTTTAATAATGTTTCCAAGCCCTGGATTTTTTATATTTATGTGGCATTACTAATACTGATTTTTATGTATCTCTGATATAAAATTATATTGTTAAGACTTTGACTATTTTTAAATGTGATTGCCCCAGAGAGATTATATTATTCTTTTAAATAAAACACCCAGTGGCCCAAATTTCCATTTTGTTGGGAAATTTGCCAGGAAGGCAATTTTACTTATTTATATTATGTCACCATCCCTGTGTTTCCTCATTCATGGCTTATAAGAAAATATAACTTAGAGTTATATATATGGGATGCAAGCATCAGGGATATTGTGCAAGGATAATACTTCCAGCCTCTCTGTCAGACTTTGGAAATCAATGTTCATTTCACATTGTACCCCCTCCCCAGTGCTGCTCAACAAATACCAAAGCCAGCAGAGATGACCCCTTTTAATTCCTTAATATAGGCCACAGTTCTCTTTGATTTATAGAAGACTGGTAGTCTATTTATAAAATATGTATCTGCAAGATGCAGTTTATGAGAAACTTGGCTTTTGGGACACATTAATTCTAACTGCAGATGCAACTTTCATGTTTTATAATATAACCCTGACAGCTGTAATTTCAGATTAAAGATTTTTCATTCACATTCCCATCCTGATTGCTCTGCACGGTCCTTATATTACCTTATTGTCAATAGCAAGTGTTCACTCTATTGGGAGTCATTTAATAACCAGCTGCCATTTAAAGTGAGGACAGAACATTTGTCTCAGCCAGGCCATCTCAAGTAGAGTTCCTCAGCATACGGAGCTGGGACCCAGTCAAGAAAAACAACAGCTGGCTTCACTATTGTCCTGACTTTTCCTTTTTTGTGGTGGCTAGTTAAAATAAACATGGACACTCTTGGTGAATTTCTGAATGCATTTGTGAGTTTGTTATTTTAGTAACCAAATCATTCCCTCCATCAGTCTGTTCTCCTAATCCTGTATGCCACCCTGAACCTCATCCACTTTATAGGTCAGGTTTTCATTCATTTCTGAGTTCTATAAATGTATATTCCTCTTAAAGTCAGTTATATTGGTTACTAAGAATTGAACAACATGAAGATTATAGGTTTAGTGGATATCATAAAACATCTGCTTCGAAGGAGACTAATCTGTTTATTTCTACAGATTATGTTTGAAATGATGAGATTTCAATTAAAATAATTAATTATAATAAATATAATGATAAATTTCAGTCTGTCTAGAAAAACTTTGAGATCCTTGGTTGATATATGAAAATGCATTCATGATTGGTAATATTTTTATTTAGTGTCTACCTTTAAATTTCCTTCACTTGACAGCTGGGATTAGCTTCTACAGCAGACAGCAGTAAAGGAAATAAAAATGAAAAGTAAAGGAAAGCTTTGAAAAAATGGACTCTTTCATGGCTAATTAAACCAGAATACAAATCAATCATTGGAAATAAGTGATGAATTTTTTTTATGCTTGTAAGCTTACTGTACCCTGTAGTGTTTGCTATACACTGAAATTACAATTCCCATCATCTTATAGGGTAATCGTTTACCTTAAGCTTTACCTTTATCTATTGTATTGATCTGAGATTCTCAGGCAAGGAATGGAAGGGCAGTGGTCTAAGTGCGGGGAGCTGAACATTTCTGTTCAGCTTAGAACAGAAATGCTGCTTTGTGGACTGTCTTTTTTTTCCCCTAATTTCAACTGCTAGGAAAGTACCACAGTGTGAATTCCTAAGGAAAATTTAATCATGCTAACTAGGTAGGAAGGAGGTGGCCCTTATAGAAGCCAAGTGGTGGATTGAGTGACCAACTTTCCAATGGATTATGTCACATTTACCTGATCTTTTGCTTAACACCCACTAAAAGTTAAGTTTTTGATTATGTCATCAACAGTTACTGGAAAATCTTTGCAATATTAGATTAATAATACAATATTAAAATTTTAAATTAAGGTTGAAATCCTTTATTCTGATTATTTTTGATATTTGAGTTCTCAGCCTGTTCTACATGTGATTGGTTTTCTGGGTAGTACTTAAGAGCAATTTTTTTTGTCTTTGAACATCAGGCAAGCTTTGCATATAATGACATGGTTTATTTTTTCAAAGATGTCACAAGCATATCATGAGGGATCATTTAGACCCCTAAATTTGGTCTTGATTTTTGCACTTTGAGGATGTGATAACATGCAATATTTCTAAAATAAAAAAATATGTTGAATATATGACATACACTTATAAATTCAACATGTTTATATGAGGATGATTCATATAAATTTTGCAAAATTAGGACGGTACATCCTTTTTCATAGACACAGGTAAGATGCAAGGAAGCAACTGGCTAAAACCTAATGAATGGCAATACACCCCAAAATGTGATAATACCCACTTTATAAAAGAAAATTGCTGACCTAAATTTGCCCTTTTGGCAATGTGGAATTCTCAGACTGTCTTCTACAAGAAAATATTACTTCTTCTTTAAAGAGAGTGCCATGACTAAGCTGTTGAATTCTCAGCCCTGTCAGATGCTCAGCTCTCTGATCTAGCGTGGTGACCCTGCCCACAGGCTGCCAGGGCTTTCTTTGCCGTCTTAATGTGCTTCATATAGTAACCACTCCCACAGTAAAAGCACATCATCCAAAATCTGTCAGGGTTTTCTTATGTGTCATCATCTGAGGGCAGTAATAAAGAATTAGGCCAGCTGCATCCACTAGAAGAGACTGTGGCCTGAAACATCTGTATTTCAAATACAGCTCTGGATGAATAATAAATCGAGATGTCTCTGCCTTAAATTGGAAAAAAGGTCCCATGACCAATCATGTCTATAAGAGTGCCAGTATTAGAGTTTAGGGGAAAAAAATGGAGGCATCTTCATTTTCTGCCTCTGCACTTTAGTGCTTACCTTCATCTGGTTAAATACAGCTGAGAGAGTAGTAGTTTTAGAAGAGGCCACACATTATCTTTAACTTTTTTTATTAATGAGAGAAAAGTAAAGTTACTATTTAAAAATACAAGCAGATAGGTGCAGCACAGAAAAATCATATAAGACAGACAGACATATAACATCTAAATAAATTCAGAAGGGCTAGGCTTCCTGGCTGTCTCACTATTTACTATAAACAAAGTAGGAGACCTTTGGAGGCTGATGGGGCTGTTGATTGGTGTTTATGCATCCCAGCAGGATCTGGTTTCTGATAATCTAGGACTGCTGTGTATTGACAAGTGTAGGCTGGTGGTGAGCTAGTGGGACCCACTTAAAGATGGGAGAGGGGCTTGTAAGTGCTTCAGAGCTAGGTTGAGCTGGAAGACTGTTTATTTAGAATTCTTCCCAAGTCCTCTAGGACCCTACCAAGGGTTGTAGAAGTCACATTCCCCAAAGCCCTGTGTATCTTTGTAGAAGTATCTGGTTGGTGAAAGACCAAATAAGAAACCTACGACATTCCTTAAAGGAGCCCAGGTCATTTTATCTGACACTTTTTTTAATACAGTGATGTTTTGGTGGAACATCATTTAAATGTAAGCTATGTCAAGTTGAATATGGAAAAGGACAATTCTTATTGCTCTAATTATATTTTTTAAACAAATAGAAGGTAATTTATATTTTAATGACATTTTAAAATTTCTTTGCTTTCATTGGCATTTTAGGTTTTAGATTCTATCCCCCTCAGTTTTATTGAGATAAAATTATCATATTACCATATGTGATTGTATTAGTTTAAGGTGTACAACATGATCATTATGTATACCTTAAACTAATTCAATGTCATGTCAATGATATATTGCAAAATAATTACCAAAAGTTTAGTTAACATTCATCAGCTCATACAGTTATGCATCTTTTTTCTTGTAACAAGAACTTTTAAGATCTACTTTCTTAGCAACTTCCAGATATATGTTACATGCTTTATATTATATCCCCAGAACTTATTTATCTTATAACTGGAAGTTTGTATCTTTTGACAACCTTCACCCATCTGCTTTCCCTACACTTCACCACTGGCAGCTACCAATCTGTTCTCTGTGTCTATGAGTTCATTTATTTATTTTTTAGATTTGATATATAAAACCCTCAAGCTTTTAGATTTAAGAAGATACCAAGACAATTTTTGCCAAGTTCTGCCACAGCAAATGGAGCTTACTTTAGTTATAAGTGAGCTCCCATGAGAAAGTCTTTTTATCGTGATTTGTAACCCAGTGCCCTAACTATGGTGGTTGTTCTGGATAAGAAGCAACTCTCAATGATTCCAACCTTTTGTGGTCTAACAACATTTGATTATGTGATTTCTGTCTTAGACCCATGTGGATAGTGTATGTAATAATAGTACTATACGAATCTGAAATGCTATACTTAAACCATAGTGAATGATAATACTATGATAGTGTATTACTATCTACTGTTTGATCTTGCTAGAATTATTTCTTGTCTGCCTCCAACTGAATTAAGATCATGCTGCTTCTCCAACAAAGAAATAAGACATTGACTTTCTGGTTTTTAAATTTACGTTTTGCTAAGGGTCACATTTTAGTTAAAATGCAAAATTTAAAAAAACTCTGATTTGTTATATTTTCAGTAGTTTTGATACATGTATTTTTAAATTGCTGTGATTTGAAAATAGATGACTCACAATTTTATCATTTTGTTATGTTTTTATCATTTATCATTAAGATCCTTAGTGAAGTTTACCATATAATTTATATTAAAAAATATCTACTTATTATTTATTTGTTTTTTGTTGTTTTTTTTTTCAACTGCTTAAAAATCCAATCATTTTTACATCAAGGAAACCATGAGAAAATTTGACTGATCAGCTTCCTGGTGGAATTTTCCCCCTTTCAAATAGGCACATGCATAAGGGCAAAGTCAGCTGAATAAAATATATTTGTATTGTCTTCAGAGATCACACAATTTGAGTCCAAATGAAACTATTTCAGCCCTCTCAGAATTGTCTACAAACTAGCTCTGTTCTACTCCAGATGATTATTTATACTTCTTTTTTCTTCTTTATTGTTTATGCTGTTACAGTTGTTCCCACTGTTCCTCCCTTTCCCTACCTCCACTCAGCCCCACCCTAACCCCACCCCAAGTCAATCCTCATATTGTTGTTCATGTCCATGGGTTGTGCACAAATTTTCTGTGGTTAATTAATCGGTTCTCCATCTTTCATCCTGTGCCCTCCTGCTCCTTTCTAGCCTCTCTCAATCTGTTTTATGTATCTAGGCTTCTGTTATTATTTTGTTTGTTGGTTTATTGTGTTCATTAGATCCCACATATAAGTGAGATCATGTGGTATTTGTCTTTCACTGATTGGCTTAATTCATTTAGCATGATAATCTCCAGGTGCATCCATGCCGTCAAAAAAATGTGAAAGTGTCTTCTTCTATACTACTGTGTAGTATTCCATTGTGTAAATATACCACTGTGGTTTTTCTTTTAATACACTCATTTACTAATAGGCTCTTAGGCTGCTTTCAGATCTTGGCTATTGTAATATATATATATATATATATATATATATATATATATATATATATATATATTACACCAATATATATATATATATATATATTACACCAATATATATATATAATTGGTGTTTCAGAATCATTACGATATATTCCCAGAAATGGAATTGCCAGATTGAAAAGAAGTGCCACTTTTAATTTTTGAGGATATTCCATATTGTTTTCCACAGTGGCTGCACCAGACTGCATTCCTACAAACAGTACATAAGGATTCCCTTTTCACCACAACCTCTCCAACACTTGTTTATTGATTTACTGATGGTGGCCACCTCTAATGAGGTGATATCTCATTGTGGTTTTAATTTGCATTTCTCTGGTGATTAGTGATGTTGAGCATTTTTTTATGTGTCTTCTATGGGCCATCTTTATGTCCTCTTTGGAGAAGTATCTCTCCAGGCATTTCTTACTTGGGTTGCCTGTCTTTCTGGTGTTGAGTTATATTAGTTCTTTGTATATTTTGGATATTAAAACCTTATCAGATATATCATTGTTGAAAATGTTCTCCCATGCAGTGGGTCATCTATTAATCTTGCTGATGGTTTCTTCATTTGTATAGAAACTTTTAAATTTGATGTAGTCCCATTTGCTTATTTTCTCCTTTGTTTCCAATGCCCTAGGAGATGCATTGGCAAGAAAATTGCTACATGATACATCTAAAATTTTATTGCCTATATTTTCTTCTAGGATTTTTATGGTTTTGTTACTTACATTTAAGTCTTTTATCCATTTTGAGTTTATTCTTGTGTATGGTATAAGAAGGTGGTGTAGTTTAATTTTTTTGGACATACCTGTCCTGTTTTCCCAAAACCATTTATTAAAGAGACTGTCTTTGCTCTATTGAATGCTCTTGCCACTTTTGTCAAATGTCAATTGGTTATTAAGGCATGAGTTTATTCCTGGGCTCTCTGTTCTGTTCCATTGATCTCTATATAGGTCGGTTCTCATGCCAGTACCAGGCTGTTTTTATTACAATGGCTTTATAGTATAATTTGATAGCAGACATTGTGATACCTCCACCTTTGTTCTTCTCTTGCAAGATTGCTGAGGCTATTCAGGGTCTTTTTTGTTTCCATATACATTTTTGGAATATTTATTTTAGTTCTGTGAAATATGCCATTGGTATTTTAATGGGAATTGCATTAAATGTATAGATTGCTTTGGGTAGAATGGACATATTAATGATATTAATTCTTCCAAATCCATTAACATGATATATACTTGACTTATTTATGTCTTCCTCAATTTCTTTCTTCAGTGTCCTATAATTTTCTCAGTACAGGACTTTTACCTCCTTGGTTAAGTGTATTTTAGGAAACTTTTTTGGTTGTTGTTGTAATAGTAAATGGAATTGTTTTCTTAGTTTCTCTTTCTGACCACTCATTATTGGTGTATAAAATGTCATTGAATTCTGAATATTGACTTTGTATCCTGCTACAAATGAATTTGGCAAAGTCTAGTAGTTTTTAGGTTGAGACTTTAGGGTTTTCTATATATAATATCATGTCATCTGCAAATAATGATAGTTTTACTTCCTCCTTTCCAATTTGGTTGGCTTTTATTTCTTCTTCTTGCCTGATCACTATGGTTAGGACTTCCACTACTATGTTGAATAAGAGTAGTGAAAGCAGACATCCCTGTCTTGTTCCTGATCTTAAAGAGAATTCTTTTAGGTTTTTCCCATTAGAATGATGTTAGATGTAGGTGTTTCACATGTGGCCTTTATTATGTTGAAGTATGATCCCTCTATTCTCACTTTACTGAGATTTTTTATCATAAAAGTGTTCTGAGTTTTATCAAATGCTTTTTCTGCATTTATTGATATGATTATGTGATTTTTGTCTTTCTATTTGTTTATGTGATAAATCACAATCATCAATTTGTGAATATTGTACCACACTTGCATCCCCAAGATACATCCAACTTGATCCTAATATTTGATATTTCTAATGTATTGCTATATCCAGTTGGTAGTGTTTTGTTGACAATTTTAGCATGTAAGTTCACAGAGATTTTGGCCTATAATATTATTTCTTTGCTGTGTCTTTATCTGGTTTTGGAATTAGTATGATACTGGCCTCATTCTGGAAGTCTTCCCTCCTCTTGAACTTTTTGGAATTCTTTGAGAAGGATCTGTGTTAGTTCTTGAATATTTGGTAAAATTTGTCTGTGAAGCCATATGGTCCAGGGATTTTTTGTGGTTTATTATTATTATTATTATTTGATTTCATTCATTGTCATAGGTCTATTCAGGTTTTCTGTGTGTTCCTGATTCAGTATTGGAAGATTGCATGTTTCAAGAAATTTGTCTATTTTACCTCCATTGTCCAAATTCTTGGTGTATAGTGGTTCATACTAATTTCTTACAATTCTTTGTATTTCTGTGGTATTAGTTGCTATTTTTTATTTCATTTCTGATTTTAATTATTTGGGTCCTCTCTCTTTTGTGGTGTGTCTGATTAAAGGCTCATTAATCTTGTTTATTTTTTCAAAGAAACAGCTCCTGATTTCATTGACCTCCCATTTTTTTTTTAATCTCTATGTCATTGATTTCTGCCCTGATCTTGATTATTTCCTTCCTTCTACTTGCTCAGGGCTTTGTTTGTTGTTTTTCTGGTTCATTTAGGTGTAGTGTTAAATCGTTTGTTTGAGATTTTTCTTGTTTCTTGAGGTCGGCCTGTAATACTACAAACTTGCCCTTTCAGGACTGCTTTTGCTGAGTCTCATAGTTTTGGGTTATTTTGTGTTCATTTTCATTTGTTTCCAGGTATTTTTGACCTCCTCCTTAATCTCATTGGTTACCCATTCATTATTAAATAACATGCTAGTTAGCCTCCAAGTATTTGAATCTTTTTGAGTCTTTTTATTGAGATTGATTTCTAATTTCATGTCATTGTGATCTGAGAAAATGCTTCATATGATTTCAATTTTTCTTGAATTTGTTAAGATTTATTTTGTGACCTAACATGTGGTCTATCTTTGAGAATGATCCATGTGCACTTGAGAAAAAATGTATATTCTCCTTCAGGGTGAAATATTCTGTAAATGTCAATTATATCCATTTGATCTAGTGTGTCACTTAATGTCATTATAATCTTGTTGATTATTTTTTTGTCTGGAAGATTTGTCCATTGTTGACAGTGGGGTATTAAAATCCCCTAGTATGACAGTATTGTTGTTGGTATTGTCCTTAAAATTCACCAACATTTTAAAAATATATTTAGGTGCTCCTGTATTGGGTGCATATATATTTACAAGGGTTATGTCCTCTTGTTGGATTAATCTTTTTTTTGTATTATGTAATGACCCTCTTTGTCCCTTTTTATGGTCTTTGTTTTGAAGACTATTTTGTTAGATATAAGTATTGCTACTCTAGCTTGTGTGTGTGTGTGTGTGTGTGTCCATTTGCATGGAATATTTTTTTCTCCTTCCCTTTACTCTCAGCCTATCGACATCTTTTGTTCTGAGGTGGGTATTTTGTAGACAGCATATGATTGGGTCATACATACTTATCTATTCAGCTACTCTATGTCTTTTGATTGGAGCACCTAATCCTTTTACATTTAAGATCATTATAGATAGATACTTATTGCCATTTTTATTGCACCTATGTTTCTCTTTCCTTATTATTAACGAAGGACCTTTTAACATTTCTTGCAGTGCTGGTTAGTGGTAATGAACTCCTCTAACTCTTCTTTGTCTGGGAAACTCTTTATTGGCTTTCAATTTCAAATGATAGCCTTGCTGGGTAGAGGAATCTAGGCTGCATGTTCTTAGCTTTCATCACTAAACATTTCCTAACAGACTTTTCTGGCTTGTAGTGTTTTTATTGAGAAATTAGCTGAGATTTTTATGAGAATTCCCTAGTCTGTAACTGACTATCTCACTCTTTCTGGCTTCAAAATTCTCTCCTTGTCTTGGTTCTTTGCCATTTTAATTATGATCTGTCTTGCTGTGAGTTTCTTTTGGTTCATCTTGATTGGGACTCTCTGGGCTTCCTGAACTTTTATGACCTTTTCCTTCACCAAGTTAGGGAAAGTTTTTGCCACTAGCTCTTCAAATAGGTGGTTCTCTATCCCTTGCTCACACTCATCTCTTTCTGGTGCTCCTATGATGCAGATGTTGTTATATTTCATGTTGTTCCAAAGGTCTCTTAGATTTTCTTCATTTCTTTTAAGTCTCTTTTCTTTCTCATTTTCTCTTTTGACAGATACTGTTATCTTGTCCTATAATTTGCTGATTTGAACCTCTCCTTCATCTAACCTACCGCTGATTTTTTTAAAAAAAAATTCTTTATTTCAGGTGTAGTAATCTTCATTTCTGACTAGTTCTTATTTATTGTTTCGGTATTCTTTTAATGCTTACTCTTTCTTTATTTACATTCTCACTAAGATCATCAATTCTCCTTCTAAGGTCTTTGTTCATCCTTATAACCATTATTTGAAATGCTGCATCTGGTATTTATGTTGCTTTCATTTAATCTATATCTTTTAATTCTTTTTGCGGGTTCTGTTTTTCTTTTGCTGGGGATGTTTTCCAAAATGTCTGTTTTTAAATTAAAATTTTATAGCTTAAATATTATGGTATATAAGCAAAATTAGAATATATTTTAATCTGTTTCTAATTCTTCATCCAAGCATGGTGTTTTATGATTATCAAATACATGTGTCAAAATTCCTCCTAATCAATCGATGTTAGTTGTTTTAGCATTAATAGAAGTACACAAAGGCAAATCAGTCATTTTGAAAAAGATATTTGTTTTCTCATGGTATAGAAATGTAAATTTTATGTCTATTAATCTAGCAAGAAATGTTTATTGAGTATCTGCCATATATTAATATAATGAAAGATATTGTATAAGATACTTTCAAAAAGAATATTAGTTCTTTAGAGAGAATTATAACCACATGAGGCAGACATGACACATGGGAAGCAGTCAGATAATACAGACAAGCACATAGTGTGTGCTGGGATATGCAGCAGAGCTGATGAGCAAGATGGGAATTCAGTGAAGATTGTGAGCAAAAAAGGAAAAGTTGTTTAGAAGAAGTAGAGCTGAAAAAAATGAACTTTAAAGGAAAGCCAAAATTCATTAGAGAAGAGAGAAAGAAAGTAGGGGTCATGCATGGTGAATGTATAATGGTTTCACTTTTTTTTTTCAGTTGAGTATATAATAGCCATTTTTTCATGTAGTCTTCTATAATAATAATTTAAATGGTTATATTGTACTGCATGATAGGAATAGACCATGTTTCTTTCCCTAGTGTTATACTATTGGTCACTGTGTGATTCTTAAAATTTTCTATGACAGTAAATATTATGTAAACATCTTTGAAGCTAGATTTTTGTGAGAATGTTGTTACATTGTATCAGAATCAAAATTATTTATAACATGTTTGGCTTAAATATCAACACATCAGTAATTTAGTTTGTTTAGTGAGTTAGCAGAGTTCCTGTCAATGTAAGCTTTATACTGCTAGGTGTCATGTAAAATGATAGGTTACACAAGACCTCTACATAGGTTATGTGTGTATATGCAGAGGATATATATGTATGGTATATAATTGCACATACATATCAGTATGTTTGTCCTTGTGTTAACACACGAGTATGGGGGGATGTTTTAACTAAGCTGCATGAAGTAACATTTGGCAAAGGTTCATTCCAAAGAATAGAAATTTCATGAAAAGAACCAGAGGTACGCAATTCTTGCTCTAATAATATATTTTTTTTATTTCAGTGAACACTAAGAAATGTATGCACTAAGACATGAGCTTGGAGATGGTTTTTGAGCCAGATAGTAGAAAGTGTTAAATGTAAGCTAAGGAGTTTATACCTGATTTAAGCAATAAAGATTTTTAAAACAGATTTTGATAGATTAAAGGGCTTCAATAAAATACAATAAAAAGAGCTTTATAGTAGAGTAATGGAGATTTATATTCTAAGGTGAAAAGAAAAATGCTTTTACTATTAGACAAGATGGAAGATTACTGCAATTTTCAAGGTCCCATTAGGTGGGGGGTATGATCATGGAATGATGGAAAGATACAAACCATGAAGGTAGAAAAGGTAGGCAGATATTGGATTTAGCTCATTACAATTATTCAAGGAATACCCCCAATTCCTCACTAGTGTTATTGTCTACTTGGCACTGTACTGTCCAACATTCTTTATATTTCTATCAGCAGTAACCACTTGTATTACAGGATCAGTGAACAATCACACCTTTGAGAAATGTGCCCTTTCTATGAAACTCCTAGATGAACATTTTTCCTCTTCCTTAAAGGTGGAGAAACAATGTGCTATTAAAATAAGCCCAAACATTTAAAAAGAACTTTTTTCTAATGTAGCACTCAGTTTTCTTTCTCTAGAAGGACTGAACCCAAAGACAAAATCGACAATGACAGCAACGAAGGCATTGATGGCATGCAGCAAGAAACTGCTGACTCTATAATCAGTTGTAATGGTAGGTCCAAGATTCTCTTTGAAACTTAGACCAGGACAATAAGGTGGAATGCATATATTGTTTGTAAGATGTTCAAAACTTCTCAAATGATAATGGACATTGAATGAAGGAAAAATATAACATGAAAAATTAAAAAATGAAATAAAATTATTATATTAATAAATTTTTAAGATAACTCATTTTATGAGATTTACATACCCTTAAATTTCATATTATCTTAATAAGCATATTTATTCCCCTTTAAGCATTTATATCAAGCCCTAAATGCTAGCTGCCTAATAGCTATTGAATGAGACTCTCCTCTGACAAGAAAAGCACATTTAAAAAAAAAAATTTCTCTCTACTAGTATTTTTCATCTCATGATAAGACCTGCTTACAATCAGCTCAAATTTATCATGCCCTTATTTTATAATGTAAAACTTAATTGTTACTAGATGTTTATTATGTGCCAGGTGAGTGCAAAATATTTTATGGGCATTATTTCACTTACACTTTGTCATGGAACTTTTCTTTGAGGAATGTTTTGCCATTGTTGTCATTGCTATTAATAATAGAGTATGAAAATAAAGAGTATGACATAAATCGTTCTGAAACCTTATTTGATATGGATATCCCTTCATGTCTTTGTAACTCCTCGCTCTCTGGAAACAAAGGTTGTAATAATTTCTACTGAAATCAAGTGGATGTTATCACACTGCATTTAAATCTGTACTATATGGGCTTATATCATCATTGATGTTTTTTCTTGTAAATACAATAGCACATTTGTAACATCATTGTCTTTAATGTTAACATTAAGGTTCAAAATATGTGATTTCTTTGAAAATGTAAATGGATACCATAATGAAAATTATGCAATGAATTTGGTTCTTGGAAGCAAGGTTTACTGAGACCTGAATAAATACATTTGTGTCTGAGCAATGAAGTGATCGAGTATGTATCTCTACTTTTCAGAAGTTTCCTTTGCAGTGGAAGTTTTCCCTCCCCTCTGTAGAAAATTTGGCTCTAAAAGTTGTGTGCAAATATCCACAGGTGTTGAGCCTCTAGCATCATTGCAGGCACTGAAATAAACAACATAGGGGCTTTGCAACTGTACATACGCCTGTAAATAATTGCCCAATGGCTACTAAAATTGAACCAGCAGTGTTTTTTTAACCCCTTGTGTATATGTTGCTTTTAATTTGTTATAGCTCTAATTTATAAGTTGTATTCACAATTTCTAAAAGTACAGATAGGAATTAGGACACCCTTTTTTCTTGTAGAATATGCCATATAACTCAGTCCCTGGAAAGCATTAACAATGCAATACCTCTACAGAATAACATTTTAGTCTATGTTTTAAGCTACAGGAAAAAGCCTGAAAAGAAATACTTGCCTCTTCTGCAAAATTAGTCTTTATAACACTATTTATTCTATAGTTTATCACCCCCTGAGTAAAGACATGAATGATAAATTCCTGTTAGAATTTAGCAGCTGCAGGAAAACTAAGTTTGCTTTAAAAATAGTAACAGCTATTCTTTATTTTATTGGGCAATGGGAACTAGGTAATTCATTTTCCCCAGTCCGTTGGCCTGGTCTAACAATATGCTTAGTGTGGTGGAGACAGGTCATATGTGATATGTTATATGTATATTTTTAATTTCATTTTCATCCTTCAGTTTAAGTCAATACTAAATGATTAGCTATATAATCGAGTAACACTTCCATTAGGAAGAATGATAGTAACAGCTGTCATGGGAACTGCAGCCCTCATCCATCCGACACACTCAGAGTTATGAAAGATGATGTGCTCATAGCCCTCATCTCCGTTCCCAGTGTTGCTTTCTTAGTTAAGGTCTCATTTTTTTTTTCTTTTACTCTAGATAGCCTCCTTCATTCCAGCATTGCTCCTATGAAAGCCATCCAAAATTTTATCAGAGTTTTTCTCTATAATGGAAATCTTAGCATCTCTTTTACCTTCTTTGAAGCTATACATGGCTCCCTAAGGATGTTCCATGAAATAAAAAGCTGTGGTGTGATTTGTTCATGTTGTATCAATAAAGCATTCTCTATTCAATTATAATGGAAAGTTTCTTGTAGTTTAAGGGATTTCTTTATTGCTAGTTGGTATTCTAAGGTTCATTGAGAGTTACTAAGAGAACTCGAAGAAAGTTTGTCATTTCCCAAACACATGTATCCACAGGAACATTTTCCTGTGGAAGTCCAAGTCCACTTTACCAGCCTTTTCTTGGTCCAAATATTTGCTTTAGTTGTGTGGAAGACCATGCTATTTCTGTGCCACATCATGTATTCCGCATTTGAGTGTGAGTTTATGCTATTCCTTCTGCCTATGAATACATTTTCCCTTTTATCCATATAAAATGCATAGTGATTCTTCAAAATTCAGTTCAGATTTTGTCATTAGTAGTAAAACTTCTCCTTTCTCTAAGGCAGAACTATTCCCTCCTTCCTTCTTGTAGCCATCAAACACTTTATTTAAAGATTTTATTTATTCATTTTAGACAGAGGGGGAGGGAGGGAGAAAGAGAAAGAGAGAAACATTAATGTGTAGTTGCTTCTAGTGTGTCCTCTGGCAACCTGACCTGGTCTGAAACCCACGATTTGTTTCTAATTAAATTAAAAGTTGAATACGGTATTCAGTCTCCATAGATGCTCCCCTGCTCAGTGAACCTAAGTACAAGATTTCATGCCATTGAATAGCCTCTCTTGAGTCTGGCCTGGCCCTGAAACTTGCTTTTGATCACTAGACTTTTTTTTTAACATTTAATATTTAATTTTATTTTTTAACATTTTTTATTGTTGTTCAAGTACAATTTTCTGCCTTTCCCTCCACTCCTCCCCACCACCACAGCCCTCCCTACCTCCCTCCCCTCTTTCCACCCCCCCATTATTGTCCATGTGTCCTTTATAATTATTCCTGTAAACGTTTCACCTTTTTCCCCTATAATCCCCTCCCCTCTCCCCTCTGGTCACTGTCAGCCTGTTCTCAATTTCAGTATCTTTGGTTATATTTTGTTTGCTTGTTTGTTTTGTTGTTTAGGTTCCTGTTAAAGGTGAGATCATATGGTATTTATCTTTCACTGCCTGGCTTATTTCACTTAGCATAATGTTCTCTAGTTCCATCCATGCTCTCACAAAGGGTAGGAGCTCCTTCTTTCTTTCTGCTGTGTGGTATTCCATCATGTAAATGTACCATAATTTTTTGATCCATTCATTTACTGATGGGCACCTAGGTTGCTTCCAGCACTTGGCTTTTGTAAATTGTGCTACTATGAACATTGTGGTGCATAGGTTCTTTTGGATTAGTGTTTCAGGGTCCTTAGGATATAATCCTAGCAGTGGAATTGCGGGGTCAAAAGGCAGTTCCATTTTCAGTTTTTTGAGGAAATTTCATACTATTTTTCATAGTAGTTGTACCAGTCTGCAATCCCACCAACAGTGCATTAGGGTTCCCTTTTCTCCACAACCCCTCCAACACTCATTTGTTGCTTTGTTTATGATGGCCATTCTGACTGGTGTGAAGTGGTACTCATTGTGGTTTTAATTTGCATCTTTCTGATAGCTAGTGATATTGAGCATCTTTTCATATGCCCCTGGACCCTTGGTATGTCCTCCTTGGAGAAGTGTCTGTTCAAGTCTTTTGCCCATTTTTTAATTGGGTTTTTTGTCTTCCTACAGTGAAGTTGTGTGAGTTCTTTATATATTTTGGAGATCAAACCCTTGTCCAAGGTATCATTGGCAAATATGTTTTCCCATATAATTTGTCCTCTTTTCATTTTAATGCTGTTTTCTTTAGCCATGCAGAGGCTTTTTAATTTGAGGAGGTCCCATTTGTTTATTCTTTCCTTTGTGTCCCCTGCTTTAGAGGACATATCAGTGAAGATGTTGCTGCATGGAATATCTGAGATTTTCCTGCTGATGTTTTCCTCTAGGACTTTTATGGTATTATGACTTATATTTAAGTCTTTTATCCACCTTGAGTTTATTTTTGTGTATGGTGTACGTTGGTGGTTGAGTTTCATTTTTTTGCATGTAGCTGTCCAACTCTCCCAACATTATTTGTTGAAGAGTCTATTTTTATTCCATTTTATGCTGTTGCACCCTTTGTCAAATATTAATTTACCATAGAACATGGGTTTATTTCTGGGGTCTCTATTCTTTCCGTTGATCTATGTGTCTGTTCTTATGCCCATGTCATACTGTTTTGATTACAGTGGCCTTGTAATACAGTTTGATATCTGGTATTGTGATCCTTCCTACTTTGTTCTTATTTCTCAAAATTACTGTGGCTATTCAACTTCATTTATATACATTTTTGAAATATTTGTTCTATATATGTGAAATATGTTCTTGGTATTTTAATAAAGATTGCATTGAATCTTAAAATTGCTTTGGGTAGTGTGGACATTTTAATGATGTTAATTTTTCTAATCCATAAACATGGTACATGCTTCCATTTGTTTGTGTCTTCCTTAATTTATTTTCTCAGTTTTGTATAGTTTTCTGGATACAGGTCTTTTACCTCCTTGGTTAGGTTTATTCCTAGGTACATTATTTTTCTTGTTGCTATAGTAAATGGGATCAACAAGGCTTTAACTGGACTCATCAAGAAAAACAGAGAGAGGACCCAAATAAATAAAATCAGAAACAAAAAAAGAGAAATTAAAACCAATATCACAGAAATGCAAATAATTTTAAGAAATTATTACAAACAACTCTATGCCAAGAAACTTGAAAACCTGAGCAAAATGGACAAATTTCTAGAAACATATAATCTTCTAAAACTGAGTGAAGCAGAAGCAGAAAGTCTGAATAGACTGATAACAGCTAGTGAACTTGAAGCAGTAATCAAAAAACTCCTGGCAAACAAAAGCCCTGGACCAGACAGATTCACAGGAGAATTTTACCAAACATTTAGGTAAGAGCTAACCCTGATACTTCTCAAACTATTCCAAAAAATTCCAAGAATAGAGAAGACTCCCAAAGTCTTTTATAAAGCCATCAGTACCCTAATCCTAAAACCAGATAAAGACCTAACAAAGAAAAAAACTACAGGCCAATATCACTGATAAACATAGATGCTAAATAAAATTTTCAACAAAATATTTGCAAACTGGATCCAGCAATACATTAAAAAGATCATACACCATGTTCAAGTGGGATTCATGCTAGGAATACAGAATGAAAGATGAAAATCACGTGATCATATCAATAGATGGTAAAAAAAGCATTTGATAAAGTACTGCACCTGTTTATGATAAAAAACACTCAGCAAAGTGGGAATAGAGGGAATATACCTCATCATAATAAAGGCCATATATGAGAAACCTACAGCCAACATCATTCTTAATGGGCAAAAACTTGCCCAATGGGCTAAAAGCTTTCCCACTAAGATCAGGAACAAGACAAGGATATTCACTTTCACCATGTCTATTCAACATAGCATTGGAAGTTCTAGCCATAGCAATCAGACAAGAAGAGGAAATAAATGGCATCCAAATTGGAAAGGAGGAAGTAAGACTATCATTGTTTGCAGATGACATGAAAGTATACATAGACAACTCTATAGACTCCACCAAAAAACTACTTGACCTAATAAGTGAATTTGGCAAAGCAGTGCAATACAAAATCAATATTCAGAAATCGAAGGCATTTTTGTGCACTAACAATGAAATATCAAAAACAGAAATTAGGAGAAGGAGTTGTTTTCATAACACCAGATAATAGCTTAAAACCCAAGAGTTACTAAATGAATGGAGGGGGTTGAGCTATCTTACTTTAATGTGGGAATATATGCAACTTTACATTTTTGGCAAAAAACACCCTTTTTCTAAAAAATATATTGTACTCTCCAATTGTTTACTCATTGAATCATTGTATTATTTTTTCATGGTTTCTCACAACAATACTCTATTTATATTTATTAGTAATTTTGTAACATTTTTTCTTCTCAGGTAAGACAGGATACCAGAAAAGGCTTGCTTGGGGTGAGAATTATGTATGGATTCTACCATGGGCTACAGCAGACCTGCTCAGAACATACTACCTCTGCACTGTGCTGGACTCCTTATCCTTCCCAGGAATTTCTGTTGTGAGTGTGGTGGGGCACATATTCTTTGCTTTTTTTTTTTCCTGAGCTTATTTCATAAATTCTGAAACCCTGATCTGGATCCTCCCTGAAGGTTTGACATCAACTAAGTAGAGAAGAAAGTCTTTTCTATGTTTTGAGTTGAAAGAATATGAACACATTGAATTTGGTTGTCTTTTCTTGAATTTCATAAAGCTCCTGAACTTAAGACAATAAAGAGGGAAAATGAAGCATGAGACAGCAAGGCCCAAGAAGAAAAAAGCCAGGCTTATTTGTCATTGTCTTTCTAATAGTCATTTGACTAGTGTCACATGTAGTATGGTTCAATACATATTTATAGGATGGGTTAAGAAATGAAAACAGGAAATTAAATTACATTGTTTATCTGCCTCTATTTCTTATTTTGGTTCATTTTATATAAATCTGAGGTCTTAATGTATGAAAAAAATAAATATATTTATTGTTTATAAATAGAGAATTATGCATATGGAAATACATATGTTGTTTTGTTTATATGTCACTTTAAATTGTGGTTATTTTCATGTTCACATTGAAATCATGGAAACATAGAGAACATGGACAACAGTGTGGTGATCACAGGGGTGAGGAGGAGTGGGTGGAGGCAGGTGATCACAGGGGTGCGGAGGAGTGGGTGGAGGCAGAAGAGGGTGTAGGGAGGATAAATGGTGATAAACGAAAGAATGCCTGTTATGAGAATTGAGAATGAAAAATTCCAAGAGCTAAACATTTTTCAATTATTCTTTAACTGTTTTAAATATTTATTAATTCTAAATTTAAGTTTAGATTGTTAAGCCTGCACATTTAAATTACTATTAGTCTTTTTAAAAAGATGTTTAAACACACACCAGATGCCTAGTCACTTTCCATTTTTACCATTGTCTGCATCTCTAAAGTGTTTTCTATAAAACAGATTAAAAAAGAATAGTAGAAGAGAGAAAAAGGAGAAACAACTATTGTTAAACATGATGGCAGAAATGTTTCCTGTCCTATTTCCATTTCCCACAAACTCTCCCTACCAGTGTTGTAACACAGGTCTAAGAAGCTCTTTTATGATACCTGAGCAGTTATGAAGATAGTAAGTCCTCATATGTATATTCACGCCTATGTAGTTTATTTATTATTTGGTACATTTTATTAAAAAAGAGAAGGGGGCACAGTGACTTACAATGTGGCTTATAATATAATGTTGATCATGAGAGGTAGCTACAGTCGACAAACACAAAAAAATGTTATTTTTATTGAAAATCTTATTGATTAGCTAGGAACACATTTTATGTGTTAATGTCATATTATTTGTTATTGTTGTTTATTTTTCCACAGTTTTTTCATTTAAAAAATAGCAAAAAAATCAACCAAAAACAGTTCTAAGTTTTCCATATTCTGTGGTCTTTTAACTGTGCTAAAGCTGGTAAGAAAGTAGATGAAAGAATATTTCCAAAATTTTAAATTTGTAAAAATTTGATCTAGTTCATAGGCTACTTTTCATCAGTATTATTATTATTGTACATAAAAAGTAGATAAAATATATGACTATCAATGAGTTATCTGTACTTCTATGGAAGAATGAAACTGTCTCTCTTCTCTTTTTCAACAACAAAGCAGTAATACACATATATTGACAGTAATCTCAATGCAGATAAGTGATTTTATATTTGGCTTATCATATTGCTCCTATGAATACACATTTAGCATGTGCATATATCAATTTGTATTTATAATCCCATAGAAGAGACTCACCTCTTGCAGAAATAGAAAGAGTTGAGAAGAGGTCACATGGAAATGTTTTACACATTAATAATGGTCATTAACTATCTTCATTTATATTGTGAAATTATTTGGTAAGAGTGGTATAATTACTGCTTAATTAATAGAGCTATCTAAGGTATTTGAGACAGCTATGAGAGTAGTAAGGAAGGGCAAAAGTAATTTGTTAATTTTTATAAGGCAGTAAAAAGTGTTCATTTCAGACTCTGGTATATGCGTAATTAAAGCCTATTAGAACCTGAAATTCAGGTGATTAGCATTAGTTTGAGTCATTTGCTATACCTCTCTGTTTTAACAGGCACTGGCACAGTGTCTGCATTAAATCTTTTGCAGATTCTATTTCTTCAAATAGAAATCAACAACAAAATTTTATCCATATATTACCCTCTTGAATTTGAAATTATAACAACCCAATAGAGCATAAAAGAAATAGAACTACTTTTCTTAACTGTATAAATAGGACAAACTGATTAACTTGGAATTCATGATTTCATTAGGTTTTTCTTTTAGAAGCTTATGGCTATGTGTGCCTCAGGGTGTTTTTGTTGTTGTTAATTTGAATTAATGCAATATGCTAATGACTACAATGCTATAAAATGAGATTATGGGAATGGAAAATACAAAATCAACCATAATTTTGCTAAAAATTGCTGAAGAATTTAGAAAGGATACTCTAGTATTCTCCCAGCTCTATTATGTTAATGAGAGAGTGTGTGTGTGTGCGCGCATGTGTGTGTGTGAGAGAGAGAGAGAGGGAGAGAAAGAGACAGAGACACAGAGAAAGAGAGAGAGATCTGGATACACTCACAGTTGGTTGAAGATAGATGGGCAGTAACAGCTGCCACTAGTGTCAGCAATCAAGCACAATGAAGTGTGGCAACCCCCCAACTGTTTTCCATTCAAATGAGTTATGAGATCTCACTGTTCAGAGTCATTCTCATTTTTTAAAAAAATCATAAGTTGAGTTGTGAGAATTGGGGAATATCCACCTGGCAGGGAAATTTTCATGCTTTGGAAAAAAAGTGGGAAAAAAAGATTACATTAGATCAATCAAAGTCACTAGAAAATGTTAAAGTGAGAAAATATCAGAGTAGCAAAAAATAAAATGTCAATCCAGGGCAGCCCGTTAATGAGAATGAGTGTCAGTGTTTCTTGGTTCAAGGACTCTGCTGCAATGGATTAGAACACGGAGCAGCACACCACAATTACACAGAGTAAAGTGCAGAGGGGCAAGGGGCCCTCTCCACCCCAACATCAAAGCCTAGCTGGAGAAAAAAAATGCTTGGTTCCTTGTAGCTTAATCCAATATTACACACTTCTTTCAAACATCAAAAATGCTTCTCAGCCTTTGGGTTGCTGGACATTCTTACTACTAATCCAGCCTTAATTATAAAACTTTATACTCCCTCAGTTTCCTGCCCCCTGTACCACCAAATGGCAGGAGAGGCATTGAAAATAGGTGAAAGAAAATTGTTGCCTACTTAGTGGTCAGAGCTAGCCAGAATGTTCTAGAGACATCTGTATGTAAAGATACTAACTTCAAGTGTCCCTCTGCTTGTTAGAAAAATTCGGGGGTTTTTCTTATCTCTCCTGATAAACTAAAATTTACCCTTACTCAGAGATATGTCAAATGGCACTGGGATCCCACAGTTCACTTCAAGATACTCATATCATAAGATAAAGGCCACATATCTCTTTTCAACCAGATTTTATCCACAAACATTGATTTGCGATCTTTTTGTGCCCTGAAGTCTAAAAGCACATGCCATTTGTGCTTATGTACTTGAACTTGAATGATGTCAAGTCACAAGTTATATAAATTACCTAGAAAGGCAAAAATAAATTATTCTAGGCTATTCCCATGAATTTCCTAAATTTATGGCTTTCTATTCTTTTCCTAATGTTTAACATGAACTTCTACTTTCTCTTCCCGTAACAGCTCCCTGAATGCTTGTAGACAATTAACATGTCTCTCTTCAATTGTCTCTCCTCTAGCCTGAACATGCCCATTGCTCCCTGGTCTGTCTTATATCCAAACCTTTTATCAGTTCAGTTGCTTTCCTTTGAACTCACTCCAGTTTGTCTTTCTATTCAAACATATGATATCCAAAACAGAACACAAACCTCAAGTAGGCCTAGATGGAGCAACTCAAAGCAGTAAAAGTGGGTTCTTTCTTTTTACATTCCGCTTAAAATCTAGGTGTATTAAAGTCTTTGCCTTTATTGGAAATAGATTGTTTTTAATCCTTCTAAGTTTATTGCCCACAATCTTTAACATCAGAGTCTTTGGTACTATTAAACTGCCTCTTGTGTTAATATGAACAGATTATTCCTTTGAATAACTATTTTACATCTGTTTTTAAGCAATTTTCAAAGATAATAAAAGTCATTTTGTATTACTATTTCTCTTCAATGGTATTTATAATAACTCTTACTTTTTTGTTGCTCATAAACATGATTAATAATTATTTTGGCTATCTTTTGCATTGTGTTCCCAATTTAAAACATATCATTCAATTAATTATGTGGTAGAGAAAACGCTGTATAATACACACTTTCTTCAAACATGACATTGGTCTAGTAGCAGTTTTCCTGCTGCCCAAGAGGTCAGAAACAATAGGCTATCCATCTTTCTGTAGTTTTCTCTAATCCGTATTTCTCTGGTTTCTCTATGCCACCCTCTGCTTTTGAAAAGAGGACAGGTGTTAAATGACAGCTGCACTGGGTCTCTTATGGCAACCTCCCAGCAATGAGGACTTCCCCAGAGCCCCTCCCCAATTCTCCTCACCTCTTTCACAGTCTGCAGATATGTTTCAGTTGGAAAAAAAGAGCTGAAATCCAAATTGGGATGTATAATGATTAATTATCAATAAAGACTTTTTAATTGTGAATTGACTAGTGAAGGAGGATGACTTCAACCTATGTGTTCTTCAAGAAAAGAAACACATCCCAAATATGTTCATTCTCATTTTCAAGATACTAAAATGTTCACAAATAATGAAACTTTTATGTATCACTTGATTTTTATGGAGATTTAATTGATTTTTATAAAGCTTTATTTGATTTTAAGTTAAATTGTACTTTGAAAAATAGGATCTCTATGTAGTAAAGGTGACCACACTTAACATTTTGGAATTATATTTCTATAAGAAATGGTTTGAGTAAACTAATTCTGGACTTTTTAGAGGAAAAATATATTTCTAATGTAAAAAAGATCCTCATAAATTATATCTGTAAGACATCTAAGAGGCATTTATTATTTGCCAAAAACTGATAGCCCATCTAAACAGTGGCAAAAATCAATGAATTTTGAGCAGCCTTATGTGAAATTTTCCAAAAAGGTATTGCTTATCACAAAAGAGTGCAAACTTTATCAGCAACCTACTAAGGTAAAATCTTGAGCTGTCTATTATAAGTACACATTTAATTTGAAATCTTGTATTTTATCCAAACATTCATTGGATTTTGCATTTTACTTCATAATATGCCTGTGGTTGTTTCATATAACAGTAATATTTGTATTCAATACCAGTTAAACTCTTCTTTTGAAAACTTATTGAAGCAGTTAAATTCTTATCTTTCTTTTTGCTAGAATTGTGAATATAAGAAGATGAATTACATTTATCCTAAAATTATAGTATGTACTAGATTTATTTGTTGATTATCATATGATTCCTGCCCCAACATCTATGCACTACAAGGGCAAGGACTGAGAGCAGTGATTGGCATATGGTGGGTTCTAAACAAATATTCGTTGGAAAAAATAGCCTCATGTGGCTCCCTATGTCTCTGGTATAGGAACACCCAGAAAATTTACACTCTATTATGAGATGCAAGCCTTTAAGCGCCTTTATGATCAAGATTCATCAATTAATCCTGCAAAGACTGTGTCATCTAACCAATTTGAACAACTATGCTGCATTACTTGACTTCACATACTTTTACATAACCTTAAACACCTTGCACTTAAGGTCTGTTTGCTTGCTTGTTTTCCTCATTTAACTGAGTGGGGAGGAAAGAAGAGAGAGCCTGAGGGCCAAAACTGTATGCTATCTGTCTTTCTATTCACAGTAAATGAATGGCTGAAGGAAGAATGAATGCATCAACAGATGGATGCATGATTCTGCTTCAGAGGGCAGGTAACAGATACTTATTTTTATGTGACCCGTGATATGGGCCAGTATATTTTAAGGCCTTCCATAATCTGATTATTTCTCAACTTTATTCTCTACTCTGTAATACACTGACCAACATTGTAGGTTGCTTGGAACATAGAAGGAAGATGATAAACCCTAGGTTTCCATGTATACTATGTATGTGTGGCAGTTAGTAGTGCTCAGTAAGAGCTATACACCATTCCCTTGCCCTGTTCTATAACTGAAGCAACGATCTTTAAAATCCCTCTTCCCAAACACACTGGTACATATACCAAGCCCATATTCACTTTAGTTATTCATCTTGTGTCTTACCTACTTTCTAGCAGTAGGAAGGCTATTTTTCTTCACCCATTTTTACTCAAAAGCTCCCCAATTTTCACTTCTTTTCTTCTTTTATCTTTTTCATTGAAGAAAAACAATAGGTGATATCCAATGTGAGAATATTTAGTAATATTTTGTATGTTCACAAGTCACTACAAAAAGTACTAGTCTTCCCTCTCCAGCTTGTCACATTCCTGAGTATTTAGGTCATATATAGACAGAAGCAAGTACCCAAATATATCTTTGACAGATTTATAAATAGTTATCTTTCATGGTTCTTAATTTTTTTCTTTCTCTTAAATTATCTTAGTTCAACAGTTAATGAAAACATGGTAGAAAAAAGATTTTACAAAAGTTGTTTCATGTAAAATGATTTTAAATTCCTATAGTTAGCAAACATCTATTTGGATGCACATTGTGATGAAAAGCCAACACGATCTACTTAGAGACTGAAATGTCCTCATATCCATCTGACTTTTGGGATCAGTTTTGCAGTTCTGGATGACTTGAAACTTCACAGCAGTCATATTTCAGGAAATTGTAAATTATTCTGCATCAACTTTCTTGTGTCTCATTTGGTGCTGCCCTGACTTAAAAGGCAGCTGAACTCCCTTCTTGTCCTGAGGGCTATTTAAATTGTTTTGGGAGGAGGGGAATTTGGATTAAAGAGGACAGCTTCTAACCAACACATCTAAATGCCTCCTTACTTTTTGAATACCTCATATATTTTATTTATTTTAAATTATTTTATTGTTGTTCAATTACAATTGTCTGTATTTTCTCCCTCACCTTCAAAAACCCACCTCCCTCTTTTATTTCCACCCTCCCCCTTGGTTTTGTCCATGTGTCCTTTATATATTTTAGTAATAATAAATGCTTTGAATTAAAGAAGTAAGTTTTATTTTAGAGTATATTTTCTTTATTTAAATATGCATTTCAACATATTTAAAGTTTTCAAACATGCCCCTTTTTAATATAGTCAGAATATCATCCTTTATGTACTAGCTATGTTGCACTAATACTTTCCAGAAGCTATAGTAATATCCTCTTAATGTTTATTTAGTACTTGTTTCAAAAGAAGATTTAATTAATCTGGTAAAAAGAACCTCAAGTACCTGTGTTTCTTGTCTGTTATTATACTTGTAGCAGATTGCCAATGTCCTAGAAGACAAAAAAGTCCAAACTCCAAAGGGAGAATTCGGTATGCTATTTCCATGATTTGGCCGGGGACAATAGCTGAAGGGTGTAGAAGCATGTGAAGATGCAATTTTATTTTTCCCAAAGCTTTGTTGGAGGTAAAGAAGAAACAGTCTAGACATGATAGTGGATTAAGAACTAACAACAAGAAGTTAGTGGATTATAACAGCAGGAAAGAATAATCTTTTGAATACTTTGTTGGGCTTACCTTGCATGTCAAATGTCAGCTCTTTTTCTGCACATTTTCTAAAAACAATAGCATTGTTGATAGTTTGCCTGTGCCTTTGCAAAGATGCCTTGTTGGAACCAGTCTGCCTTTGGCACACAGAGACAAGGCTGTAGTTGAAAAAGCAGAAAGGAAATGCCAGGGAAGTTTCTCCAAAAACTATAATATCTGTTTACATTTTTGTGTGGGTGAGAGAAACAAAGCCACTTGTTGAGTTAAGAGACAAAGTACTGAAAGCATAACGTCACAAAATGTTACTGTCACTAAAACATTAAATGCATACTATTTTGTAAAACTTGGCACAAGGTACCTGCTCAGGAATAACCCTTTGGGTTAATCATCCTATTGGGTCGATTTGACTGAGGAGTCTTATCAGGAGATTGTATGAAAATGAGAAGAGAAAGAAAGAAGCTGAAGGATGAGTTTTCTGGGGATGCATTTTACAGGCACTTTAAATAAGTTGCCCTAGATCTTCCAGGAGATGAGCCATTCCCATGTACTCTCTCGCCAGTACCCAACTTTTTCATGCTCTCCTTTTGCCATTTCTACAGTGTAGGCTCCGGAAGATGGAGGAAATGTGTTTCCTTTGAGAATCTTGGAGAAAAAAGGTAAAGTGTTGGGAGCAAAATGTGATTTTGGGAGTTTTGAGTATGCGATACCAGCACCCTACATGTAGGTTTTCCAAAATCTCTCACACATCTTTGATTAACTAACAGATTACAGGTGAAAAAATTTCACCCACTGTGGGACTGTGCCCCACTGCTTTCATTTCTTATATTCTGCCCTGGGCCATTTTCCTTAAAATGAATGAGGCTCTAACTGTAGGTAGGCTTTAAATATTACATGATATTTTAAAATGAAGAGTAAAGGCAATTTCCTGAGTAATTATCATGGTGGTTCAATTGCTCCTCTCTGCAAAGTGTCTCTAAACGACAAGGAAATTTAGTGAGCGGGTGTACTTTGTTTGACCTGTATTCCTCTCTGATCAAGATCATTTCACCTACCTCTCTGCTTGTGGAATTTTGCTGTCTAAAGGTTATTCTTTTCTTCTGTCCAAATGATATATAGGCATGTTGTACTTTATTTAAAAATTGCTGCTTTTCACTGCAAAGCTATTTGCATTCCTATGTTAGTTGAAATGATTAGGATATCCATATTTATTTATAGCTACATAGGTAATACCAAAACTAGAAGACATGCTGATTATAGTTTTTCTCTCATATTTCAGTTGGTCATAATTTCCTCAAACACTTTTCTTCTGGGCAACATTTCATACTATATTGTTTCTTTCCTCCACTTTAACATGGTTGAGCTGGATTACTGAAGCCATTTGACATTATTCAAATATAAGACAAACACAATTATTCTCCTTATAAGAAAATGGTTTTGAACTTTTTATCACTCCTTTAACTGAAAGCCAATAGAAGTTATAAACTTCAATCTTCACATGATTACAGTCCTCATCAGGGAAGGCGAACAGAGCCAAATCTTAAGAATAACAATTACATTTTTTTTAGATTATAAACATTTTTTAAATGCTGAAAATTATAGTTTTGTATCTTAGCTCTATAGTTAGACCATCTCACTGACTTCATAAATCATTTTATATTTTTAAACATATAAAGAAACTGAAATAAGACATGTCCAATTAAATATACCTCAAATATAGAAAACTACCTAACCTGCTTCCTGATTTAAAAGTAATTTGTTGGGGGTCGCTGTAGCCAGAAGGTGATGTTATTATATATTATACACATGTTTTAGGCTGATAATGGCATCTTCAGTACTTAGAGTAGATTGGGAGAAAAAAAAATAACAGTCATTAGGAAATCTAATCAGTTGCTTTTGAATAGTTGAGGTGCATGAGACAAGTCAAACAGATGGGAATTAGAACCTGAACTGAGGCAGCAGAGGGGACACAGGGACGGAAGAAGACCCGATGTTTAAAACCTGGACAGCTCTGCTCATTGCGATGACACTGATCTCTATGGAATGCAGAAGGGGGAATGTGTTTTGAGAGAAAGATGCATTCTGTTTGAACATGATGAGTCTGAGGTGCACATAACATACTGGTGTGGTCATAGTTAGTCAATGGGAAATTTTAGTCAGGCATGTGAGTTGAAAACCAAATGATATATAATATATATTCAAATACATATATGCATGTGTTCAAATATATATATATGTATATGTAATATATACATACATATTCAAAGATTAGAGTCTATAGGTAAAAGGAGAAAGAATTCAAGGCAAAAAGACCATGCGAATGAAAGCATTTAACTCCTGCGACCCTGCCACCACTCCTCACCTCTAACGCTAGGTCCCCAAAGAAATTAGAAGTTAAGTGGACATAAAATGCCTTTGTTAGGAGGGGAGCCCTAAATCAGCATGAAATTTAGAAACAGTGTTTCACTTGCTTCTTTCCATGTCCTTGACCTCATTCTGTTTATCCATCTAATATTTCTCATTATTTGTCATAATACACATTTACATGTCCATTTGTTTATTATCTGACTCCTCCCTATTAGGATATATGATTCTCAAACTCTCTGCTTCTGTCATTACTATATCCTTAGCTCTCGAAAAGCTGAATGAATGAAACTTCTATATAATGAAAACCTAGGGAAACTTTAGTTAGATGTAGATTAGGCAAAGATCTATTAAAAAGGATGTTGAGAATCTTTTGGAAATCCCCACTACCATAGAAGAAGAGCATTTATAGACATTCATGAATGACATACTGGCAAAGGTCAATTTATCTTCCTCACAGTGATGAGGTCAGATTAGAGAACAAGCAGAGGTAAGAGACCTGAAGTCAGCCCGCTGGTGAAGTCTCCACCTGCAGCAGACACCTGCAACCTGCTCATACAGTAACAGGGTTTTCACCTGAAGGAACAGGCAGAGAAATAGAAAGCTTTTATATGGGCTCCCTAGCAGAGTAGATTTTTATCCCTAGCACAATTCTTCCCTTTATTTTTAAATTTAATTTATTGGGGTGATATTGGTTAATAAGATTGCATAGGTTTCAAGTGTACAATTCTGATACACTATCTGTTTATTGCATTGTGTCCACTACATAAAGTCAAATCTTCTGTCACCATATATTTGACCCCCGTTACTCTTTAATGCCTCCTTTCCACCCCCTTGTCTTCTTGTAACTACCATACTCTTTGTTGTCTATATCTATGAGTTTATACTGTTGTCTGTGATTATGATTTTTTGGTTGTATTGTTATTTGTTCATTTGCTGCTTTCAGTTTTATATCACACATATGAGAGAAATCACATGGTTTTTAATGAACTTTTCCTGTTTGACTTGTTTTGCTTAGCATGATATTCTTAAGATCCATCCATGTTATTCCAAATGGTAGAATTTCATCTTTTCTTATGGCTGAATAATATTCAATTGTAAATATGTACCCCATCTTCTTTATCAAAGCATCTAGCAAAGGACACTTTGGTTGTTTTCTGTCTTGGCCACTATGAATACTGCTGCAATCAACATAGGCATGCATATAACTTTGTGAATAAATGTTTTCAATTTTGGGGGTAGATACCCAAAGAGGGGTTGCTGGGTCATTAGATAACTCTATTCTTAATTTTTTAAAAAGCCTCCATACTGTTTTCCATAGTGGCTGTACCAGTTTACATCTCCACTAGCAGTGAATGAGGGTTCCTTTATCCCCACATCCTCTCCACCACTTGTTATTACTTGTCTTATTGATAATAGTCATTCTAACAGGTGTGAGATGGTATCTCATTGTATTTTTAATTTGTATTTCCCTAAAACCTAGTGAAGTTGAGCATCTTTTCATATATCTGTTGGCCATTTGTATGTCCTTTTGGGAGAAGTGTCTGGAGTGTCTGCAGAAACTTTTTCAGCTCCCTTCAAAGGAGGCAACAGAAAATATCAGAAACTCTGCATCACAAGTCTCCTTGCTCCAGGGAACCAGAATGAAACACTTACAGAAGAAAAAATATTAGACCATCTATATGAAAAGATATAAGACTAAGAACTTGTATACCCAAGTACTCAAGGGAACATTACATTCATGAAATTAAATCTGGTGTCTGATGAAAGAATAATATGTAATTGGTCTATGATGTACAGTGATGAAAATGCATATTGTGGAATAAAAACCATACTGAAGGCTTAGTGAGGGTATTAGATACTTGCAAAAATAGAATTAAAATAAACAGTAAACTAATACATTCTTCCACTTTATAACAATAACAAAAATGATGAGTGAGAGAGTGGCAGAGAGAGGAGTTAGTAAATATAATGCATATATAATAAAAATACCAAAAAGACAACAAAATAATTTTCAAAAAGAACAAAAATATATGTATAATGAGTATTTTCACTAAAATTAAAAGAATGAAAATGTAGTACAGATAGAACATAAACACTATTTAAATAAATATAAAATAAATTTTGCTAATGTGAAGACAAAACTGTGTCTTTACATTATTTACAGATTCAAAGTGTGTATTTACAAAGTGTGAAAATGCATTTTTGCTGATCATGTGCAAAAAAATAGAAATATTTTTGATACTGAAAATCACTGGTACACTTTTCAAAATTACTCAAAAACAAACTATAGTTACTCCAGTTATAAACTAAGATAAAGAAGTAAAATGTGAGGGATATGTATTAAAAGTCTGTACAAGCAGCAGTCAACACTATACAGAGTGAGTTTTTTTAAAAAATTGTTGTTAGTGGGATTCTTAATATTTTTAAAAGCAGTAGTAATTTTTGAAAGAAAAACATGTAAGGTCAAAACCAGAATTTAATTATGATCAGCAGGATGTAAATTCCAAACTACATGAATGATATATGGAAATTTGTAAGAGGAAGTTAGTGCAGACACATAAAGTATGCTAATTTTTTAATCCTCTCTGAAGATTAAAAAATTCTCTATTCTGTTTTTATCATTTATATTAAATAAAAAAAATTGAAAGGAAACTATTAGTGGAATAAAAATAAGTTCTTAATTTCAAATTCCTAGAGCAAAGGAAATATATTAGAAGAAGTAAGGATATTTAAAAATAAACATAGGCATAAAAATAAAAAGAAATAAAAGCTGGCTGAAATAAAAAGAAATAAAAATAAAAAGAGACTGGTTAAATGTAAAATCTCTAGTACTTGAGAAAAATGGTGGTAATCAGAAAGCCTGTGGAGTGTTTTGGTGAACTCTCAACCCTTCTGTGACCCAATACTCATTTTAAGGAATGTGAGGAACTTGGAAAAGACAGTGAAATGCTATAGCTTATATAGATAGTATAATTTCCTTGATTGTTCACTAAATGGCTTTACTATCATTTACAAAGTCACTGTGATCTGGGGAAATATATTCTTATGGAAGCATACTCACCAAAATAAAATAACTTGTAAGAAGTAACGGAGTCATGTAGATAGATAGTAAAAGAAAGTCCCAGAGTGACTACTTACTTAGGTGTTTAGAGAGCAAACTGTCTTGACCAACAAAGACTGAAGAATTATGTAGGAAAATCTCAGGGAACTAATGATGAGTTCAAGCATTTAGGGGAAAAATGTGAGAAGTTTGGCCATGAGAAGTTTGACAATTCTGACAGAACATCTGTCAAAAATTTTTATGTCTATATGATTAATAAAGATAAATATACAAAAGTTTAGTAAATAAAAATATATAATTAGGCAGTATTCACTTAAGAATAAATCAGTATTATACAAAACAGAAAAATAATAACGCACTATTTCTTAATGTTATATTAAAATTTTACTATAGTCACAAATTATTATTTAATTTTTATTATTGTGCAATTACAGTTGTTTAATAGGTAGTAATTTAATTAAAAGCTGATATATAAATATATTGAAAAATAAAGGAAGGAATTTTGGAATTCTAATAGCTATCTAATATCTACCAC
>PVIA01006217.1:0-100996 GCA_004024845.1 Tonatia bakeri
TTCTTGCTCTATGAGCCCCTTCCCCCAACTCACACCTGTGGTGGGGGGGAAGAGGTAAAAAAAAAAAAACATCCTAGAGTCTCTGGACACCTTGAGTTTTGGGCCCCATTTCAAATGTCCATTTGGGGTCCCCCCCCTCTTGGCTGCACCCTGTAACAATAGGAACAACTCTAAATGTTTTTTGTGTGAATAGTTTCATTTAGGTATTACAATAAGCCTATGATTATGGTATTATTTTTATTTCCAATTTATGGATTGTAAAACCAGGGCTGAAAACATCTCAGTTACTAGCTTAGACACATAGTCAGATTTGAATTCAGGCCTAATTCCAGAGCCTGAGCCCTTACACACTGTGGTGAACAGAACAGGTCCACGTATGCCCACACCAAAAGGGCACTCACATGCTCGTGATGATAAAACCCAGGCTCAGGACCCTTTGAGAATCCAAAATGTTTTTGCAGGAAGCAGTCTGACGAAGAGTAAACCAAGAGGTGCCCCGAAGCCCCCCTGTAAGAAGATATATGTAACCTTTCCGCACAGGAAAAGGGCAAGCTCAGCCCCTGCTGTCTCCTGGAAATCGAAAAGGAATGGTTCTCCTGGCAGGAGAGCACCTCTCAGAGTTACGAGAGCTAAACTCTGACTGCTGCTACAGGTGTCTCTTGTCACCAGCATCATTTGTCTCTTACCTGTAATAAACCTCAGCTGGGTTGTTGGCTCTTATTCAAGTCCCTGTCACAGTCAGGCTCTGTGTTAGCTGTGGAGCCCCTCTGTTAGGCGCAGATGAGGAGGGACAGAAGAGCCATCTATCATTACCAGGGTGATGGCGCCTGTCCCCACCTGTCCCACTGTTTCACACAGGATTCATTAACACGTTGAATGGGAAGACTGGCACCTCCTGAGAGGAAGGCCTGCGGATGGATGATGAGTAATCATCTTCTAACAACCGTGAGAGAAAAGCAAGATCTCTTTCCAAGGCAGGTTTCACTACCTGTGTTAACCACAGTTAGGTAGAGGGGAGGGGGGTTGGGGGGCTGGGTGGAAAAGGTGAAGGGATTAAGCAAAGGAAAAACTTTCATAGACACAGACAACAGTATGGTGATTACCAGAGGGAATGGGGATGGGGCGGAGGTAGAAGACGGTAAAGGGGGGTAAATGGTGGAAGGAGAATTGAGTTGGTGAACACATAGTACAACATACAGATGATGTGGTATAGAATTGTACCCCTGAAACCTATATAATTTTATTAACCAATGTCACCCTAATAAATTAAACAAAAAAATTTTTTTTAAACATGATTAGTGCTTCCGGGAGGCTACTGACAGGTGCATTAAAATGCCTGGTTCATCCAGCTTCCTCTGTGCTTCCTGCCAACAAAATGGGCCTGAATTAACCCTCAGGATTCTAGGTAGACCTGAAGCTAGGGTATTACAGAGATTTGTTTTTCTCTTTTTCCTTCAGAATCTAGCTTAATATCCACCTTCCCCTCAAAGCTTGCTTCGGCCTTGAGGAATTGCTTCCTGTTCAGAGCTCCTGGATCATTTGTATCTGTACCGTTCAGTTAAAATATCACAGTTCCATCCACTCATTCATTTGTATAACAAACCCTGACATTATCCTTCATGCTGGGTACTGTGGTGGGGGTCATACTAAATGAATTAAAGCTCTGTCTGTATTCTCAAAGTAGAGTCCAGACCAATGGATGGATAAACAGATGGGTAGAAAGACAACTTCCATAGAGAGTCATTGGTTGTATAATAAGAGGAGGCAAGGGTGCCAAGGAGAACAACAGAGTGGATGTGTTCACTGTGGCAAGGCAAGACTAAAGGGCTGCCCCTGGGAAGAGCACATGAGTCATGAAAGAGAAAGGAGGGATGTCAGAAAGTCCCAGGCAAAAACCCCTTAAATCATGATATCTGACTGTGGAAGCAACATAGTGGCATTTTTTAAAGATCTCCAGGAAATTCCAATGAGTGGCAGAGTGCAACAAGCTCTGCTCTGGAGATCGGCCCCATGCAAATGTAAACTATCCACTGTGGGAGGTTTCACCCTGCCCATTTACTCCACTCATCCCCTACCCTGGACAGCTGGCAGCCCGTGAATGCATGACTGGCACAGAAGTACAAAAGGCTGGCCCCTTTGCCTAAAAGTGGTATCCATTCTGTGAGGCAATTCATGCTTCAGAAGGTCCAGTGGAGTCAGCCTGGAGCTAGAATCCAGCTGAGATAACATCTTTGCTTCAGCCCCTACCCTACCCTCACCTACCCCTGCTCACTCTTTTCCTCCTGAGAGCATTCACCTAGCAAGTCTCATGCACCTGACTCTCCACCTAGGCTCTGCTTTAGGGCACCTGACCCCAGATACCCTAGTCCTTCAAAATATTCATTACAGATACTCAGTGTGGATTTATTGGTAGTGATTGTGATAAAATTTCCCAGACGCAAGACATAGGGACTCTAAAATGTTGTCTGCAAATGATGCATTGTCCTTTTATTGGAAGAGCTCAGAGGACAGTGGTCTAATTCAAGGAAGTGGAGGCAACAAAGTGACTCTCAGACTTGAGACAGAAATATTTGAAGAACAAATGACTCATTGTTCCTCAGTTACACCACATGAACGGCTGCCAAGCTCACCTTTTCTGAGGACAATTTATTCACAGCCAAAGACTACAACTTCTTCACTGTGTTATCTTAGTGTGGAAAATAAAAGGGCCTGGATCCTTAGATGATATTCTTGAGTGATTTTTAAGTGATCAGCCTCAACCAAGATTGCTCCTTCATTCTAGCGTGTCTGAAGTAATCCTCTCAATTTTCTGTAAAAATGTCTTTGTGGCTCTTCTTGGATGAGTAATCATTGTTTTAAGATGTTAATGCAAATAGCAACGTCTTTTGAGTAACCAGCATAACTATCATCTTTTAATGTTTTTACACTGCTTTTTTTTTTAAGAAAATATTTTATCCCCAAATACTGCAAATAAAAGACTTTCTAATCTGTTGGTTAAACCTCCTAATGCTCCCCTTGAACAGAGATTTTTTTTTTTGTATGTCTGGAGACTCTCTTTGGGGACTACACGAAAAGAGAAGTGCCAGAGAGCTGACAGTCAATCCTCAAGCAATTACTCTACTATTTGGTAACCATTACGTTTGTCTGTGTTGTTATAACAGCATGTGTAGATCAGCATTGCCAGCCAGGCAATGCTTCCCTTCAGCATTTCCTTGTCCCCTAGATGAGGACTGTAGGTGGTGAGTCACTGCAAAGAAAGACACAGGAAATGAGAGCTGGGACTCTAACTGGCTGGAAAGGGTGGAAACAAATGTCAATTCAAGGCCAGGTGGCCACTAACTAGGTATGAGAGTGGATGCATTGGTACCTTAACCATAAAAGTTTGAGCTGTGTCCTGAGTTGAGAAAGGTGACGAAAAGGACTATCATGTAGGCAATTATATTAGTTCAGGTGAAGGCTATGCTGTTCTGACAAAGAAACCCCAGAAGACAGTGGCTCAAACAAGATAGAAGTGTGTTTTTCTCTAACAACAGCCTAGAAAGGAGTTGTCCTGGGCTGGTGGAGCAGCTCTGCCAACCTCCACATGGCTTCCAGGATTGTCCAAGCCATTGTTGCTTCTCAGAGGGTGGGAAGGGGAGAAGGAAGGTTTGGGAAGCACCTTTCTCTTTAAATAAGATGACCTGCAAGCCACATACATTACTTTGGCTCATCTCCTTTTAGCCTTACTTTAGTCTCCTTGTCAAATCCAGCTGCATGGAATGTTGGCAGATTTTGAGTACGATGGCCGTGTATGTTTATCTAAACTCAGGGGAAGGCCTCCTCCTAAAAAGAGGGTGTCAACAGTCTCTATCATGGCAAGCTAATGTAAATGTCTGGGGACCCAAAATAAATGTAGGAGCATACTGAAAGTGTAGTCTAAGTAAGCATATACCATAATGTTATGCATATTGTAAACAAGGAGTACATAATTAAAGGCTGGGTTGGTGGGTGAATGTGTGAAGGGATGATTGAAATGGAAGTGGTGGTGTCAGCATCAGAGCCTTCAATTAAATATGGGCAAAAATCACAAAGCAGATTTTCACACAAACAGATTCACCAAAACACAAAGACCTAGGAATGTGCACCCTACCTGGCAAAGGCTCAATATACGTTACCAATGGCTACAATCAAATGTGTGAACAAAATACACCCATGGTTTAAAGAATAAATAAGAACCTAAAGTATGATATAAATAGTGATGTTACAATACAGACATTCAGACCAAGGAAAGAGAACATCTCAGCTACTGATTTATTATTTATGGCGTGCGTGAATTTGTGTATGAATGTGTATATGTGGGTAACTCTGTGCACCTGTGTGTGTTTGGGTTTGGGGGTGGTTTGATAGGAGACCATGGGTACCTTTCCTGGGACTGAAACAGAACTTAGGACCCTGGCTTCCTCATTTTGTTTCTATCTGACCACAAAGCCCTAAGGACAAGCTCTATCTGGTGCTTGGCCAGCGTTCATAGTGGCTGCCAGCCTGTGTGCTTTGTGTGACATGAAATAGGCTCCTGAAAGAACCCGTTTGGCCTGTGCACTAAGCTGGACACTCACCCCATGACCATGAGATATATTTGCTAATTTTGCCTGAAAAGAGATCATTCCTAATGCCCTCACAACCTGCTCAACCTCCCTGTTCACTGGGAACTTTTGATCAGGCAGCAGTGCCCGATGACGACAGATTGAGCATCACAGAAAACAAGACAGGCAGTCTCCTTGCCCCTTGAAAAGCTATGAACATTTGTAGCAACGAAAGCATGTTGACGTGGCCACAAACAAAACAAAACAAAAAAACCCAGCCAAACTCCTCATGTGCATTTAGGACTTTAGGAAGAATCTCATCTTTTTACTTCAAAATAGTCTGAAAGAACTTTCCACAGCCAGTCTCTCTTTATTCAAAATTAAAGTAATGGATCTGGAGCTAATCAAGCCACCTATCCACTTATATTTATGTGGTATAATAATAATTGTAGTATTAATTGATTAATTTAGCCCAAGGCACTCAGTGTCTGCACATAAAATTAGAATGTAATTGCAACAATAAAGAGATCAAATGAGATAATTAAAACACAAACGATGACAAATGCTAACTCAGGAAGTCTTTTGTATGCACTGAAACTGGGCTACTTATTTAATAAAGCATTATCTGCAGACTCCTAAGGAGATGTTCAGAAAGAAAAAATTCAGTGTTCTGTTTACACACAGATACCAAATTCAAGTGCTCACATGAGGATAGATTGCAGTACCATGGCGGGTCTTGCGCATATTTTGTGGAGCATTGTCTGGATGCAGCTTCATAGAAGACATTACACTGAAGTGGCATCTGTGCCCTTCGCATCTCTCCTGAAGCTACAAACTTGAAGAAATAGCATCTATAGGATATATGGCAATAGAAGGACAAGACAGGAACATGGAAGCAAGTCAAGAAAAATCCTTTGAGGTTTAGATTTCTATTTTTTATTTATAAAATTAAAAAGAAGGAAAAAGACAGTCTGGGCAGATCTGAGTTACCTAAACCAGAATACATTGGCTGTACTTTGAAGGGACAGTGGAGGGCTGTTTTTGTGCCTTGGTCTCAATATTTGTCCAACTTCTTGTTGATTATAAAAGAAACAGCCTAAAGATAAATCACGTCAAAGCCGTCATGTTCACAACATTCTAAACTGTAAGTTTTCTATTCTTCATCATTTTAGCAATAGTCTCAAGCCCTCATCTTATTTTCAACTACTTATTTAGCCTATCCAACCTCTTAATTCTGCAGAATCAGGAATGAAAGGGGATTGGGACTTTACTGATTTCACTAATTTCAGGTCTTCTTCCTGCCCTGCCACCTCTGTGTGTTGGCCGAGTTGCACAGAATCAGAAGGAACCATAAACCTCCACATGCAACCAGTGATGACGATGACAAAGACAGCACTGCATGCTACCACCGTACTGCCACCAGCACCAAGGAGGGTTCTTGGAGATAACGCAGTTGTTCACTTATTCAATGCGTTTATTCAGTGACATTCATATTAGGGAACCAAAGTCCCTGGTCTCAGGGAGCTTATGCTCCAGTGGAGGAAGACAGAGTAAGCAAATAAACAAGGCGATGTGCACTATAATATAGAAGTCAGATGGTGGTAACTGCTAGGACAGGAAGTAAATCTGGGGAATGGTCCGAGGAGTGACTGGGGTGGGGGGGGTACTCTGTCAGCATGTGGCTGGGAAGCAGCTCCCAGACAGGGGCTAAGCAGAGATTTGAGAAGCTGCATTAATGTGCCTCGCTTTAATAGTCCTTAAATAGACTAATGAACTCAAATCTTATGGGAATGAGATGCAAAAGATAAACAGAATCCTTTCTCAGTGGTTCTAGGAAAATAATAACAGCTAGTTCTTATTAAGCACCTTGCAAGTATTAAGTCATTTAATCTTCATGGCAAATTCGTGAGGTAAAAATTATCATTACTCTCCTTTTTCCATGAGGTTAATAACACACCAAAGTTTACACAGCTAGTGGATAGTGAGGCTAGGTTTCAATTCCAGGCCTCCTGCAGTTTTGAGGGTTTTTTTGTGGGGGGAGGGGAAGGAGGGTGGTTTCATTCACTTTCCCTGTGGGAAAGAGTCTTGCTTGCAGAATGATGATTCATTCAAACTACCTCTGCCTCCCTTTAAGTTAAAATGTGTCATTTAAATATACACAAAGATGCCAGGGGCAGATGAAGAGATGACTCCAACTTCCAGAAATCTCCTCCTTGCTGCATACCCACCCCACAGTGGTGGTGGGGGGTGAGTCAATAACACTCCCAGTCCTGGAGGTGGAGGAGGGCTTCTCAGCCCCCTCTAGACCACCCCCTTCCCCCTACCCCCACCTCCTCCACCAGAGGCTTTACCATCCTGCACCTGGGAGCTGATGGCAGTGCTGGGACCCCAGTCCCAGCCACCCAGGGACCACAGACAGAGCTGGTTTTCATTTTTAGAATAGCTGTATTGAAGTATAATTGATATACAATAAACTGCATATAAAGTGTACAATTTGAGCCCTGGCTGGTGTAGCTCAGTGGACTGAGTGCTGGCCTGCAAAGCACAGAATCACCAGTTTGATTCCCAGTCAGGGCACATGCCTGAGTTGCAGGCCAGGTCCCCAGTAGAGAGTGTGGAAGAGGGAACCACCCACTGATATGTCTCTCCCTCTCTTTCTCCTTCCCTTCCCCTCTCCCTAAAAATAAATAAATAAAATCTTTAAAAACTAATAAATAAAGCGTACAATTTGAGAACATGTAACATGCGTATATAGTCACGAAACCATCACTATAATCAAGATGATGAACCTGTGCCACGTTCCCCAAATTTTCCTGTGCCGCCTTCTAATCTCCTTCCTCCTCACACAACCGCTGCCCTGCCTCCTACCGCTATTAACGACCTTGCGTTTTCTACAATTTTATATAAATGGACTCATACAGTATGAACACTTTTTTTGTTTTGCTTCTTTTACTCAGCGTGTTCTCAGATCCACCTACAATGTTGCAGGTATCAACAATCCATCCCTTCTCATTTTGACGGTGCCCCATGCTGTGGATGCGCCAGTTTGTCCACTCACCGGTCAGTGGGCACGGGGGCTATTAATGGCCAGTTTGGGGCTATAACAGATTAAGCTGCCATGAACATTCCTATACAAATCTATGTATTAGGCTCATGCTCTTAATTGTTATATAATATTGCTTCTCATATATGTATATTAGCATAGAAGCTACATTTTGTGACAAAATCACTCTGAACTAGAACCAAGATACTAGATGTCAAAAGCTGTGATCCCTCCCTAGTCCAAGGATAATGAGTCACCATTGGAAATGACAGCCATAAAGCCTTTAATTCAGATGTCTTATTTTCTGCATGGTCTAAGAGAGGTTGCCTTAGATAACCCAGCATGAGAATCCCTGGTTTGTACTCTCCCTCCTGCACTTACTAACAGCATGTAATCCCTTGTCCCCTTCAGAACTCTTTCCTCCCCAGTCTCCATCACAGCCAGTACTCAGGCTGATTTGTGGCCTGTACTCACTGGAGGAAAGCTGTAGATTAGCCAAGTGCACTGTATACTTGTGCCACTCCGCTCCTCTTTATTGTTACACCCTCCAGTCACCAGGATCCTGGCATCTCAAAGCTGCATGCAGCCTAAGAAAGCATTTAGAAAACTCAGGTCTAGGGAGCCAGGGGGTGGCCTGAGTGCCCCGACTAGTTCCTGGCAGAAGGGAACTCAAATCCAGGTTTCCTGCTGTCTGGGCCTGAACTTTTTCTCCTATGCCAAACTGCTGTCTGTTGATTGTTCAAGTTTTACATCAAGCAAATATACTGAATTAAATGAGTACATTCTTTCCGTGGAATAAAGAGTCAGGGTGGCAATCACTTGTCCCAAAATGTTTACTATATAGTTTGTGATCAAATTGCTGATGCTGAAGTCTTCAGAACACAGAGTAACACCTCACTAGCTAGATAAATGCTACAAGAAAGGGAAGAGTTCTGGGGCGAGAGAAGCTGTAGTAAGAGAGACAAACAAATGATTTCTTCCCCTCTGCTGTTAGTTTAAGTCATAATTACCCAAACTTTAAAAATAAAATCTGAACGGCATCGCTGTCTCCACCACATGGCAGCAACGGCACACCCCGTTGCACCAGCTCACATCACACACTGTTGGGGTTCGACTAATTAAGGAGTGATTCTCAGTACATGAATCCTACCACAATTAAATACCTCATGGTATAGGATGGAATTGTTAAGTCTCCTTAAAGCACCTTTCCATCTTTTGGTATTAAAAGATGAATTTCTTATGTGTAAACACTGTTGTAAGAGGTTTGTATGTTAACTGAGAGCCTCAGTATATTGACTCTTCTGCAAAACAACTTAAATAACAGGGTAACAGCTGGAGGAGTTTCTGTTTAGAAGGGTGAAATATTCAGTAAACATAAAATCACTTTCTAGATGGCTGACCCGAGCTCAGTTTAGAATTCAGAATGCACATGAAACCCTGAATGGAAGGGGACATGAGAGCTCAAAGAGCTTTGTTGACTGACAGCTCTGTGTTGCCAAGAATGGACTGTAATGCATGTCTCCAGCCTCCCTGGGCCATGCCCTTCTACAGCTTATCCTGGCTCTGCCATGTAAAAAGCAAACAGGTTGGAGGTTTTGTGCTCATGGACATGTTTAATGAAGTTCTAAGTGTTACACTGATTTATACCATCTACATTCCTCAGCCTTTCATGAATAGATCAATCCCAATGTTTTAACAGGCTTGCTTCTCAATGTATCATTTGGAAATAGGCATTTGCTGTCTTTTCATTGCAAATGCAAAGACAGAAAATTGGGACACACTGAAATGATTGTCACTCCTTCACTGAAGACAGTGGTGGCTTCAAAATGTCTATATAGATTAGCCTTAGGAATTTCAGCAGGATTCAAAGAGGTGTTTGCACAGTGAGGATATAGTTTTTGCTTTGATGTTATGCTTATTGGGCTCCCTATGGCACCAGCTCATGTGAGGAATTATTTGCTAAGGGCCAAGTTCACAGCCAAGGCCACTCACCCATGCCAGTTCACCTACAGAATATCCTTGGGTCCCAGTACATTTTGAGAAACCTTCAGCTGAAGAATGGCTTAAATAGATCAGCATAAATGACCCTTTAAGAAGTAGCCCCAGAGTAGTAGCAAATTAATGACAAGTATGTGATACTTACCTTGCCTCCTATATCATGTCTATGGCTTGGCCCACTGCACATGGCACCCTTAATGGCTATTTTTTATGGGATAAATCACCCCTGTAATTAGGTCAAAGGTCCCCCTTGCAAATTAGAACTATGAACACAAACAAGTAGAAAGCCAAGGCATAGCATGGTTGACTGCTCCTTCTCATACCACTTCCTGTCTCTGCACATGAATCTGACTCTCACCTAAAATGAGTGGGGGCTAAAAATCCTTTAAGCATAACACTGGGATTCTGGGAAATTGCAGAGTTGTTAATTATGTTGGGACAGGAGAGCCACCAGCAGGTATGAGTCAGGGATACAGCATTATGAGAACCCAGGGCAGAGTAGAAGGCAAGAACAAGTATACAAACAAATGCATATACAATCTGATGTTTATAAAGCTGAAGGCATGCACTAGCATGGAAAATTATGCAAAGTAGACTGAAATCTTAGCATAAAGAGTTGCATTCAAAATACCACAGGTGAACCTGAATGAATACAAATAAATCTCATGCAGTTAGAGAGTTCTGAGATATTCCCTTTTGCAGAAGCTCCTCCCCAAGGTATGAACAACTACGGATAGGAAACACGAGATTCATAAATTCACCCAGGCTGCCCATCGCCGACCTCACCTGCAAAGTGATTCAGCGGAAAGCACCCATGAATGAATCGCTGCCTGTGTGCATGGACACAGGCTCCAATCCACATCCTGACTCCTGCTCACCCTCAGGAGGTGAGATACTCTAACACTTAAGCAACAACCAAAAAACAAGGAAGAAGGGATGGCAGAAATGGTTAATTTTATGTGGTATATTTTACCCTGATTTTTAAAAAAGCATTATAGATCTGTGGTAAGGAGTTCTATGAGGCATTTTTAGGGGTTCGTAGATGTTCAAGACACATTCTATACCTCAAAGAATTTAGAAATGCAACGTCTGATAGAATTTAAAGGTACATGCCTTTCCTGCTTTTCCATGCCCAGAAAGGTGTCTTTGCTTTCATGACAAAAGGTGGATTCAATCAAGTATTGTTTAATTAGTGGTGCTTTAATTGATACCTATCAATTTGTGATGATTTATAGAGATTGTTAAACATTTAAGAATGCATAAAATCTGAATGGTACATATCCAGTCCTTTTCTATTTGAGATTATATTTAGGATTGAATTTATGATACTGTGAGTCTTTATGCCTTGTATGCATCTAGCCTTTGAATTATTTTGCTTTTGTTGGAACAACAGAAAACTGTCTGATAAAAGATGACTTTTCTCCATATTTAGATCCTAGGTCATTTTATGGATTATTAACTTTGCCAAACTGCATGTGGGATTAATTGGAAACAATTGAAATGTTCTCTCTACATTGCACTGCTTCCTTCTGTTAATTAAGAGATATTACCCTCTCTTCTACAGATGACAAAGCGATGGCTCTTCTTTTATTACCAGAGGGCAGCCATGGGAGTGGGGGGAAGCAGGATTTACAGTATATCGAGAATTAGGGCTACAATAGAGGAATCTCAGCATGGTGGCCAAAGGTAAAGCCTTTACCTTTAGGTAAAGGATCACCATGTTGATCCCGACTTCTAGGCACATAGGTACACTCAGTTCTGTCTAGTCCATCTGCCCAACTACAGTTTTGCTTCTCTATTTGCTAGATGACAAAAGCAAGTCACCTAAGAATGGAAAACATATTAAAGAGGATTAGACAACAATGGAGTTAATTAAGAAAATCATCTAAACATTTGCAATTACATATCTATATTTAATTCTTTAATTAAAAAATAAATTAGAAATAAAATTAGTAAACCAGCATCCACATACACTTATAACAATAAATATTTTTTAAAAAACAACTCCCTTGTTTTGACTTGAGTGCTGGGGGTGGTGTGTGCATGTTGGCGGTTGTGTAGTTCTCTGTGCTTCAACATACCATACTTTCCTTCTAGAATAATAATGTGATCAAATTAATATAGGGGAAATAGCAGTTCAACAAACATTTTTTAAACATTCAGATAAAGTGGGATGACAGAGGAAGATTCTGGAGAGGAGGTGGAAGAGTGACTAGTTTCTCAGCCGTCCTGTGCTCTCTCTCATTTCGAGGCTTTCACACAAGCAGGTGGCCCTGCCTGTATCATTCTTTCCCTTTCCTCCCCTAACTTCCCTCTGGCTAACTCCCACTTCTCCTTCAGGTCCTCATATAAAGTCAGTTCCTCTAGGAAGCCCTCCCTAACAACTCCCCCAACCTAGTCCCATTACAATGCACTGACTTCCCCTAATGACAGCTCCTACCACACTATGTGGTTGTCGCATGTTTACTCACATGCGCTTCAGGCAAAACTATAAGCTTCACCACAGCAGGGACTATGTCCATCCCACCTTCTATTTTTCCCTCAGTACACTCTCCAATACCTGGCATGGTGTTAAATAAATATTTGCAATTAAATGCATAATGGACATGTAAAGAAAAAAATTAATGAAGAGTATATGAATAGTTCAGTGTTTCCCAAAATAGAGTTAATAAACTATAGTGCCTATGGTTTCCAGGGAAAAAAAACAATGTTAAGAAAATATTAGATTAAACAAAGCTAATCAGGTTTATGTGTTATTGAAGGACTTCTCAGAGCACTTGAAATGCTAATGTGCATGTAACCTCCAAGAGGAGAGAGGAAACTGTTATATAGTACCACCCAGAACTCTCAGCCAGAGTTTCTTTCCTTTGGTAGAGCATTTCTTAAGCTCAGTATTCTGAGGAGCAACAATGGAAAATGCAGCTAAAGATAGAAAATAAGGGAAGTGCATTTTCTGATGAGAAGATAGGTAGGGAAAAATGAAAACTGGAATACCGAGGGATATGTTATAGCAGAAATGCAGGCACCAGGGAAGGATGCAGTGAAAGAGAAGGCAGGGACACAGCACAATGCCAGGAAGAACTTCCAATCCTGTGCTACACCTTGAACTTTATTCTGTAGGGGAGTAATGTCAATCTTTGAGGAGTGTCATAGGCTAGCCTGGCATTAGGAAAATAGTTCTGGTGACAGTGTGGAAATCAAAGCTCAGAGAGACAAATGGTTTGCAAAGGGAGACCAGTTGGTTATTGTGATAGTTCTAGTGAGAGAGGATAAAGATGTGAATTAGAGAAATTGCAATTGATAAAGAAGTAAAGGTTTCTGATTTAAGAATCAGATAAATGGGGAAAAGAAAAAGAGACAAGTACAATTGGTTGTTGGTTGGGTGGTTGGTTAGTTGGTTGGTTGGTTGGTTGGTTGGTTGGTTTAAAAGTAGCTTAGAGTAAGCGGTGTTGTGGAAGGCAAGAAAAAAATTGCGGTGGGGTGTCCGACAGGACAGAGGGCTTAGAGGTCTTGAAAGGCTTTACATACAGTGCAATAAGGCTGATGGACTTTTAATGTTAGTCCCCTAGATCATTAATACAATATTATAATAGTTCCAACTTTTAAATGAAGAAAAATTTTCTGTAAATTACCAAATGACCAGTTAAGTTCTTTTGGACTGGATGCTAACTATGGCTCTTTCTGCTATACTATTTAGATAAGACATTTTGCATCACCCAACACTTAGCTGTGGCTTCCCAAGTATCACCTGAAGAAAGATAACTATTCTTGTTTTTTTTTTATTCTTTGATGACACTAGTTGCCTTGTGATTTTCTTATCAGTTAATGCTTACTGTATTGGTTTCTGTAGAGGAGGGGTAAAAAAGACATGGAAAAGCAATTTTTAAAAATTTTTGGATGAGTGATGAAAAATGACTTGAGAGAAAAACAAAAGTAGTGAGACTGAAATATAATTAGAATAATTAGAAAAATCCTTTAATAGTACAAATGTGGGAGCCAGATACTTCTGGGTCTAGTGGGTACACGTTATATGACATTTGGGGAAAGAAACATATGCATGGCCAGATGCTATGGTGAGCACTCTCCTTATGTTAAGTCATTTCATCCTCACAACAACCCTAAGGAAAGAATGGGGATCAAAAAAAGTTGAAGCCATTCAAATATGTAGTAAGTAACAGAGTCAGATTCAAACCCAGGGTTATTTGATGATGACAAAGCCATTTACCAGTCTGAAAATTCATGAGGACAGAAATCACATCGGCTTTGCTCACATTTGTATGTCCAGAGCCGGGCACATAGGCCGCTGTTAATACTATTTGTTGAATGACCAAATGAATATATGAATGAGTAAGTGAATGAACGATTATACAACAATGCAATTTTACCTTTTTTGAACCTTAATTTTCTCTTCCATTGGCCTAATGTAGGTATTCAAAGGCTGAGCTGAATAGCCCAACAGACCTAGGAATAGAGAGTTCTGCATCCTTAGTTAAAACACATTTTCTCTTCCAGAGTATTTGGCCATTAACAGGTAATGATAAGTGAAGCAGTTGAGAATATTGATGGGTAAAGTGATAGCTGATTATAGGTGAGCTGCACGAAGCAGGTAAGATTGATTGACTGTTTGAAACAGTTCCTCATTGTTGGGACATTAGCATAAAGGCTGAGAAATGCAGTTCTATAGACAGACTATGGGTTGAAGGGAAAAGTGTCTATAAGGAAGAAAGTGTGATTAATGAAAGAAAGGGGTGTATTCCAACCAGTTCTAAGGCCTTAGGAGCAAAGCCCATCATAATGACTACAGCATAGGGTTGGTGGTAGTGGTGGTGGTGCTAGTGTCGGCATCAGTGGTGATGAGGATGATGACGAACAATATTTAAGACGTGTCTACTCTGTGCATTTTGATGCTAAGTTCTTAACCTGAACTACCTCATTTATCCTGACAATAATGACATGACCTCGGCATTATTTTTATCAGCTTTTCAGACATGTGGCCTTCTTAAAGTCACATAGCTATAGTACCTAATAGGGTCAGTTTAAACTTTGGTCATCCCTGATATCAGGGCCTGTGCTGTGAACCCTACATTATTTTGCTCTATAGAGTGTGATGGAGGCCATATTTCTCTGCCAATTAGCTTTTGTTGTGTGTTCATTAGCTACATTTCATTAACATCATTCTTGAGTTTGGGAAGGGCTCAGCTGGCAGAAGGGCTTTCTGGTTTTAGTTCTCTCTCATGAGACTGCAGTCAATCCCTGACTGTGGGAGGCGGTAGGGTTGCAGAATCTGGGAACTCTCTCTATGGTCTTTCCACATGAGCTAGGTTGGGCTTCCTCATAGCATGGCAGCCTCAATAATGTCAATTGCTTACCAGTCAGCTGACTGCTTCAAGAGCAAGTATTCCAAGTAATAAGGCATCAGATGATATTGCTGTTTATGACTTGGCCTCTGCAGTCACACGGCATTACAAGCATGTTCCAAGGCCACCCAGATTTTGAGGGAGAGAAATTAGATGCCAAAACTTAATATGGGGATAGCAAAGTTCTAGAAGGGCTGGTAGGATGGGAGATACAGTTGTGTCGATCCTCAGAAAATATAATCTGCACCATGGAGCTTTGGAGGCAAGAGGAGGTGGGAGGGAAGACATCCACTAGTGACACTTACCATGTGCTGAAGGTCTCATTTAACTTCTTCCAAAGAACTTTATTTAAAGGATTTTTAGTTTCTTTCCAATCATACATGAAAATACCTACCTGGACAAGGTCATTTTGTACCTGCTCTACACCAGGCCCTGTGAAAGATTTACAAATGTCACTTCAGACCCCCTTCCCCCATCTCCACTTTATTGTTGTCAGCATTTCCCACAGAAAGAAACAGGGAAAACAATCTACCTCCTGTGAGAAGGTGGCAAAACTAGAATTCATTCCCAGGTTTCTCTCCACCTCCTTCAGGTGGCTCTACAGAAGGGCCACTGTGTATCTCATCTCACCTTTTGTGTCTTTCTTGGGCCTTAGTCCTGTTTAGATGCAGATCAACACATAAATTTCACATGGTGCTTCAGAGAGAATTAAAGGAAGCAACTCAACTGCCTACCTCTCTGGGAAACTATTTTTCCCCATTGTTCTCCCAAAGTAAAGCTATCACATAGACATTACGCTGAGCTGGCCAAAAATGCAATTTGAAAAATAGCTTTTGAGATTGGCCTCGGCATCGACTTGGCAGGAGGTGAGGTCTGAGCTGCTCTGTTATAGATTATGCCAGAGGTCTCGGATCTTTTTCCTCTCAGGCTCTGCCTTCCTTCTGGGAAGCTCTGTGTGAAGCAGACCCTTTGCTCTGAACAACAGTCCTTTGACCTCATACCTTTCTTGTTATGGGTATTGCAGGCCTTCCAAGAGAAAGCAGAAACAGACTGGCTTAAGTTTAGCAACCTGGTGAGCTTAATATAGCTTTGGCAAGAAATCCCGATACAAAGAACCTCAGTTAGTCGGCCAAGAATAGCAAGGGATAAAATAATCTCATTTTAAAAATAATAAATGGAAAGGGAGAGAAAAAGAGAAGAGGGAAGAAAGAAGAATAAAAATAAAGAAGGGAGGGGTGGACAAAGGAAAGAAGAAAAAGGAAAGGAACAAAATACAAAGGTTGTGGAAATCAGAAAGTTCGCTATCGTAGTGTGTGCCAACAGCAAGCTGAGTATAAAGAAGGTGGTGGGAGACACCGGCGCCGGCATCACTTGAGCTTCCTAATCCCATCTCCAACACTTTATTATTATCATGTAATATCTAATAATACTTAATATTAAGAAGAAACATTTTTCATTAATTGACACAGACATTTGCTAATAACTCTGCCAAGCACTTTATAGACATGATCTCATATAATGCCCACAATATTGTCCTCCCCTTTTCACAGATGAAGAAACTGAGGCTTCCAGTGGGTGAGCGCCTAGGCCAGCAGAGACAGCTCTGCTATGTGTGGTATTGTAAATCCTGCTGGATTTACTAGGGCTGATCCCCAGGAGAACAAACTTCTTCCAGAATTAAGTCAAAGAGAGTTACGCTTTCCCAAGACCCAGCTGTTCTTCTAGTCCTGAGCCAGGTCTCCTAGCACAACCCTCCTCCATGTCTGCGGCTGTCTCAGGCTCCAGAGTTTTCAGAAACTGTCCATTTTTCTGCTGACAGTAAGGCGATCATGGGATGTATGTGGGTGAAATTACATGTTTATTACATGAAGCATTAGGTTCTTCATTTCATTTAAATGAATATTTATTAATCCCTTACTACATACAATGCCATTGGTTTAGTAGTGTGGAAAGAAAATTAAAAAAAAATTCATAAACTTGAGCAACTGGTAGCCTAGTGGGAAAACAACTTGTACATCGTACCAGAACCACTGAGTGCAATTCCTGGGCACCCCTGAGCGAGTCTTTCTCCAGTCCCTCTACTTAAATAAATAAATAAATAAAATTTAAAAATGAAAAAAAAACCTTATTTTTAGAGCAGATTGAGGCTCACAGCAAAATTGATCAGAAAGTACCAAGAGTTCCTATACACCCCCCTCCCTCCCCCACCTCCCACACAGCTTCTCCCACTATCAGCATCCACCATCGGGCACGACACTGGTTACAACCGATGAATCTACATTGACACATCATTATCACACAAGTCCGTAGTTTAGATAAAGGTTCACTCTTGAGGTTGTATATTCTCCTTTTTCTTAATCCTCACATGAGAATATGTTGTTGATTTTAGAGAGAGAAAGCAGCAAGAGAGAGAAACATCAATCAGTTGCCTCCTGTATGCACCCTGATTGGGGATCAAACACGCAGCCTAGGCCTGTGCCCTAACCAGAGGGAGATCAGACCAAAACCTTTTTGGTGTGTGGGACCACGTTCCAGCCAACTGAGCCCCCCGGCTTGATGTTGTACATTCTCTAAGTTCAGGCAAATGCATACTGACATGTAGCAGCCACTATAGCGTCATACAGAGTAGCTTCACTGCCCTAAAAATCCTCTGTGCTCCACTTACCCTTCTCCCCCTCCAACTCCTGACACCACTGATTTTTTTACTGCCACTATAATTTTGTCTTTCACAGAATGTCATATATTTGGAATCATATAGTATGATTCTTTCACTCAGCTTCTTTCACTTAATAATAGAAATTTAAGTTTCTTCCATGTCTTTTCATGGCTTCATTGCTCATTTCCTTAGCACTGAATAATATTCCATTGCATGGATGTATCACAGTTTATTTACCCATGTTCCAATTTATGTGCAGACATACATTTTCCGTGTCCATTCGGGTAAATACCAAAGAGTGTAACTGCAGCTTTGGGTGGCAAAAGTAGTTTCAGTTTTATATGAAATTATCTACCAAACTGTCTTCTAAAGTGGCTGCTCCATCTTGCACCCCCATCAGTGATGAATGGGAGCTCCTGTGGCTCCACATCTTCACCAGCCTGCAGTGGTGATCGCTCCACATTTTGAAGTTCTACTAAACCGAGCTGTGTGGAAATGACTGGAGAGCCAAAAAGGACTGAGTAGAAAACGAAACATCACACCTTGCGATGTTCATGTGGCAGGGTTTCTCCCGCCCTTCCCCAAAACCACCACGCTCTTGCTCTGCACAAAATATTATTCTGTTAGATTTTCTGTTTCCCCAGGCCACTGAGAATTAGAAGTGTTAAAGAGACAAAGTCACTTAAACAATAAAACAAAAGACATGTGCACTAGTCTGTTACCAAGTGAGTTAACAAACAAGTGTGACACCCTGCACTCTGGAGGCATAACTAACTGCACATCAGCTTGTCATCACAGGCATCCCAGAGATGACTGTAAAACACCTGTTGAAAGAAAGCAAATGGTGCTGGAAACATTGCAGGGGACACTTTGTAAAGTATATGTTTGTCGAACCACAATGCTATACACTTGAAACTAGTACAAAATGATATTGAATATAAACTATAACTGAAAAATAAAATTTAAATTAAAAAAGAAGGAATGAAATGATATTAAAGACACCATGGCTATTAAAATCCAAGGATATTGTAGGTTCCTTAACCTGCAGATTTGTTGCTGGAATTCTGTGAAATGTATGTAAAATGTTTAGCACAGTATCGGGCACGTAGTAGTGCTAATAAACATTGGCTGCTGTGCAGTGGTGGTGTCGGTGATGATGGTCATAACATACCAAGTGGTTAGACAGTTCGAAGAGGGAGAAATGGAAAGGAAAGGCTATTGGAATTCCTCAGGCATTTTTGGGTAGCCTACTATTTCCAAACGTGAATTCAAAGGTAAACAGTATGAGATTCCTGTTCTCAAGGAAGTTCTTGTCTACATATCATATAATTATAACAGAAAATGATAAATGTTATAACACATCAGTTTACAAAAGTGGTGTGATAACAGATGAGAGGACTGTTCATTTTGACTGCAAGCTACAGTAAATATTTGGGCTAGGAAGGATTTTGTTGTTTGGTGGAGGGTAAGCATTTTAAGAAAGAACATTCCAGGCAAAGGAAGCAGACTTTAAACAAAGGCGTGAAGTCATGGAAATCACGTCACAGTCAAGTATGAAGACCAGGGTAAAATTTTAAAAATGCATACCCAAGAGATGGGCCAGAAAGCGACCCAGGGGCCTCTTCAGGTTTGCCTGGTGGATCACACCAGAGTATGCCTAGTGGATCATGGCAGAGGGTTTTATTTGAAAGTTAGCATGCTCCTATTAGAGACTTTAAGCTGAGAAGCTACATAATTAAATGTCTACTTTCAATGCATGCTCACACTGAAGACTGGGTAGAGAATGAACTTGAACGGGTAGACAGTGGAGTCAGGGAGACTCGACAGGGGTTCTTGAGATCATCTGGGTTGTAGCAGAGGCCCTGGGTCTTGAGAAAAGGTGACCGGTAGACTTGAGAAGAATTCGTGGTCTATCAGATGAACTTTAAGGAGAAGGCAGAGTGAGGGCATGTAGAAATTGCAATTGAGCACGACTCTGAGATCCCTAACTTGGGTGACTGGGGCAACCCACGGAAGGAACTTGCCGCAAACCAGAGATTTATTTTGAATCTTCACAATTCTCTGGTGGCAGGAAAGGAGTTGAATTCTTAACAGCATTTCAATTCTAAACTTATTTGATATTTTCTTGCTCCACTCAGAAAAATGCCACTTGAATTATGCAGTAAGGCTAGAATCAAATGAATGCAATTTATTTATCTAAAACTTCCAAGTAGAGATAGACAAATATACTCAAAAATGTTCAAACCAAAAATGATCAAATATAGTCTGGGGCTGACCCACCTAGTGTGGAAGTCATATAAGGCTATTGACATAAGGCATATAAGGCACCTGATATGTAGCTACTCCTAATTGAGATGTGATGTAGGTGTAAGTTTCAGAGGTTTAGTATAAAGAAAATAATACAAAATATGTTGTTAATAATTTTTGCATTGATTACATATGGAAATATTTTGGATAGGTTGGATTAAATAGAATGTATTACCAAAATTAATTCACCAGGATTTTTTTTCTTTTTTTAATATAACTATCAGAAAATTTAAAATTATATGTGTGGCTCACATTATATTTCTATTGGTCTAGGAAATTTAAGTTTTGCAATGTCAGTATTTGATGACTTTATATAGGCCAAGGTTATATTTTGTATTATTGCTTTTCTTCTTATTACTGAGGAAGGTCTCAACACCTGATGTGTTCTAATATCTTCTACTATCCTTATCTCATTAAGAAAGTAGTTGCCATAGCAACTGCCACAACACATTGTATTTACTACACCTGGAGGGAAAGATATAAACAGTCTGTCAGTCAGGTGTATGCATTTATAATTTTTTTATGTGTATCTGGGTCTTCCTTTGCAAAGGAGAGCACTGAGAGTAGGAGACATGACTTCTAATGTCTGCCTGTGCCGCTGGCTTCCTTGGGTTGGTACGAAGAGAATAGTAACTATCTCGCATCCCTTCAGTGGGATATGTGGATAGTTACAAAGTATTTTGAAAGTTATTCTTGGAGCTCTGTATCAATCTAACGTCACACAGGTTACTGCGGTAATGGCACCTAATATTACTTACAATGCCAAAGACAGGCAGGAAGGACCAGGTAGTTTCCTTTGGTGGGTATGGGGGCAGGGAATGGGGAAGAAAGAAAGGAGGTCAGACTGGGAAAAACCAAAAGAAGGTTGATCGGTATTAGCATTTGTTCCCACAGACTTCAGCAGTCTACTTTGACACTTCCCATATTCAGCCACAAGGCTCCACTGGCTGGGAGCCCGGGAGCCTGGGAGCCCAGAGCCCCCTCTGCATATGGTTCCTGGGTCCGACGTGGAGAAGTGAACAGGCTGGCATTTTTCATGTTGATCATCATGTTTCCCAATGCTTTAAATGTTATGCTCATTTATGCCATCTAAGTTTCTGCAGAGGCCTTTCATTCATGGGTCAATGCTGTTTTAACATGCTTGTCCCTCAGTATACGTCATTTGGACAGAGATAGCAGAAGCTGAGACAGTGAAACTGGGAGAGACTTAATTCTTATTACCTTCACCCAAAACAGTGATGGCTTCAAAATATCCCCATGGATTGGCCTTAGGGATTTCAATGTGCTTACATTAGAGGCTGGAGGCTTGCCCTTTAAAGAGGTGTTTCATAGCAGGTATGCAGTTTTTAGTTGGATGTTATGCTTGTTTGAGGTAGCTGGAGAGGGTTAATGGGGACCCAGGTCAGAGTAGAGGGGTCAGTTAGAGACCCCTCCACCCAAGCTATCCCGTTGGCATTGCACAGTACTTAGAAGTGTGGCAAAAGTAATAAATAGTCTATGTGTTAGATTTTGTTGGCACATGTGTTTGTAAATCAATGTGAGGCTTTTCAACTAATGATGCACACTATCATTTGAACATTCGTTCAGTGATTTATCTGTCCTATTAGGACAACCACCCTAAAAGAAAATCAAGAAACTGTTACAGTTAATCATGAGATGTTACATCTTGAGAAACCCCTGCTAACTCAGCCCTAGCATTTAGGAGGTCTTCAACCTCGAAAGAATCAAACCAAAGGGAAATGAAAATACACCGCAAAAATTCAACACTTCCTCGCCAAGTTTCAAGCAAGGTTAACTGTTATTGTTTGTGTTTCTTTTGTTTTTGTTTATGTTTGAGTGTCTCCCTTTCTGCCTCTCCCTCCACTCAGGCGGAGGGGGGGTGGGGAATGGAGGAGGGGAGTGTGGCTTTCTGATCAGAACTCAAATAGCACAGTTAGAATTATATAATGGAGCTGCTGTGAGTCAGGTGACGGGCTCACTGAGTAATTCCCTGCAGAAGGAGACAAACTGCATGTTAAAAAGCTCAACAAATACTCCAAAAAGAAAAAGAAAAAAATAAAGAAAGGAAGGAAGGAAGAAAAAGCTACCCAGGCTTTGAGTTAGGTACTTCCAAGCTGCAGTTTCCTCTGTCTCCTCTCTAGGCTGAAACAGCTGGGAGGAGGGGTTGGCAGACTCGGAAGAGTCTGAGGACTTGCAAAGGCTACAGAGGGCCAAGTGCAGGTCGGGGGTCTGCTTTGGATCATCGGCTTACTTTCTGTTTTATTTCGAAAATGTTCCCTGCTTCCGAATCTGATTGCCTCCAAGGTCAAGTAAAACGCATAACTCCTTGGAGACTCCAGCCAGGCTTTTAAGAACTGAGGTTTTGTGGAGGTAAGCAGGGGTCCTTTTTCGCAGGCTGGGGGTTGCTGCCCGGGAGTGGTGTGGGTGCGTGCAGGGAGAGCCAGCAGGAGTCTGCCAACTTGTTCTGGAATCCGAATGAGACTGGAGAAACTATCTGAAAAGGGGGTTCCAGGTTAGGAAAGGGACAAATGGACCCTTCCTGCCTAGATGGGTGGCCACCCAATCCATGATGAGTTGTTTTGACCCCTTCCCTGCCCCACTCCATCCCACGTAGGAGCTGGCAGCAGTCAGGGAATTGGCACGGGCTGGCTGGGGCGGGAAGGGAGGCGCAGGGGCTGCCTGGCACCGAGGGCTGTATGGGCGTGTGTAGCATGTGTATTTCAGAGCCCACACTTGAGGAGACTGTTGCTCAGTCTAAGAAAGCAGTTTTTGGATAGCCAGAAAACAGAGCCAGGGAGGGGGCTCTGTGTGTGAGCAGAGAGCTTTGGGAAATCTGTAAGGTAGGCATATGAGACTTAAATAATTTTATTGCTTTTTAAGTGTTTGCTAATTGGATCTATATTGGTTTTATATTTTGTTCGGTCTAGGGAATTTTTCCTTTATGGAGTTGCCAGTATTAGCGGGTTTGTTTCTACAATCCTGGTATAGGTTCCTAGGATGTGTTGGAATTCACTGGGGCTGTGCGGATGCCTGGAAGTCAGAGGAGGTGGATAGGGAAATGGTGGTGTTTTTCCGATCAGGAAGATTCACTTGCGAATCTCACTGGAATGGAGAGTTTCTGGGAGTTCCGGACACCCACCGAGGCAGGTAGCTGAGTAACCTCTGGAAGTTTCTGACTTAAAGAGGCAGGAAAGGAAAAATCAAATCAGCAATTTATATTCTGGGGGAGGTGGGCATGGGGAGAAGTTGTTGATGACAAAAAATAAAGAAAGATAACTGGAAAAATGAAAGGATTAAATAAAGGAATAGGTTTGGTGGGATTCCATCCCGCACTGTAGCATTTTAAGATAAAATTCAGCATGGAGATAAAAGTCAATATGGGAGCTATTAACAGCTCACTGGACATGAATAAGAAATGCTACAGTGGGTCTCTCTCTCTTTTTTTAACGGACTCCTAGACAACCTGAGAAATAGGCAAGGCTTTAGTTTGCAAGTTTATTTTAGTTGCTATTCCTTTCTGGCCACATGAGGTGCTCTAAACAAAATATGGTGATACTAGAAATAGGCCTAGCATGAGATAGTCAAGTGTTCACTGCCCCTTACTCCTTCCCTGCCTTATTCCCATTTTGGAACGAATTATGTGAGTTCAATATGTCTGATACAAACAACTCTGTAGAGTGGTACAATTATCACTGCAGGGGATATTTAGATATCAGTATAAAAATGATCTTGAGTCAGTGGTTCTTGTCTTTGAAAGCATGGACCACATTTGGAAATTGAAAAGCCTACTGTGACCTCATCACCCTTATCTCTTCTGATGCTCAACAAACAAAACTAAACAATGACCACAAAGCCACAAAGTATGGCATAATGAGATTTCTAATCAAAGCACACATTTGAAATATGGATAGTATGATATTATAAATACTCATAATATTAGAGAACAGCTTTTGGAGCCCCTTTTGCAGGCCATGAAATCCCTTCAGAAAGCACTGCTTAAATAATATCAGCACAATGAATCCCTTTTATCCAGATTTCCATCTGCCAAAACTTGCTGGAAAGCTGCATTTCTGCACTTCAGTAATGCGATGAGGTCTGAGATTCATAAGAATGACCACCGTACATTACAAGATCCATCAGTGCCTTCTAAATCACAGAGATAGCAGATGCTCTGAATAGTTTGGAGTACACTGCCTTGTACTCCCATTCTCTGAAATGTGGTAATCTTCCTAAATCATGCTGCCCACATTGTCCACCCCAAGAACCTGGACTTGTGATCTTACAAAGGATTCTTGCATTACTTTCTGTCTGAGGGACAGTCTTGGAAAATGCAGTTGTTAAGATGTCCATTCCTGGGGCAGTTCGATAGTTTATGGGACAACTGGTCAGCAGATATGAAATAAGACGAATTGTGAAAATCCAGTCCTCATAGAAATACAGATACCTTGGTTAAAAACATAAATCTTTATATTCAACTGACTTGAGTCTGCATTTCCATCCTGCCACCTAGTCAGTGAGTGACACTGGAGGCAAGTTTCCTGCTCTTTCTGAGGTTCGGTTTCTTTATCTGTAAAACTGGATAGTAACAGTACTAACCTCATAGATAGTATAGGAAGTAAATAAAATACTGTGTGAATAGAACAGTACATAGTACAGTGTCTGGTATAACTAGCACCTAATAAATGTACCTGCTATTATTATTGTTATTTATGGGACCCAGTGACCACAAAATACTTGAAACACCAGTCATTCATTTTCCTTTTACTCTACCAGAGGGTAAAGAATAAGTTGTGCAAATTCAGATCAACATGTGTGATCTTCAAAATGTTTTGAAATTAAGTCATGAGCATCTCTATTATTCTTTATGAGGAGACATCATTGTCCCTATATTTTGGATAGAAGAGGTCACTGAACTGGTTTAAGCCACAAGACATCAGTAGCAGCAGCAGGTTGGGGAATATGTGTCTGCAGACTCCCTGCCCCCTGACCCCTGGATCATGCTCCTGTTGACCCTGCTAGGGAACCACACCAGGGCTGACTCAACAAAAACAGAGTAGCCTCTGTCTCCAGAGAGCCTCAAACACCTTCCCATGGATGAAGTCTTGGTTTGGCAGGCTTGGTTTTTCCTATTTCAGCCCTGCTATAAGCTGTGGTTCCAAATCTGCTGGGCTCAGGCTGCAGGTGTTTGTTTTCCTGCTTGGCCAGCTCATGCTGACGGGTGAGTGTGGTCATGACACCCAGTTCCAAGCTTCTGCTGGGACAACATAGTGTCTGCTACCTTTGTCTAGCCTCCTAAGGACTGTATTTTTATTTTCTCCTTGTAGTCTCCTAACATGACGACTTCATTCATCCCATAAAGCAAAATCCTGACCATAGACAGTAAGTCCTCACTTGATGTCATCCATAGATTCTGTGACTTTAAGAAAAATAATGTATAACAAAGCCAGTTTTACCACAGGCTTGTTGATATAAATAAAAATTAAGTTCCTATGGCATCTCATGAACGTTATAATGAAATGATGTTGAACTAAACAATGTTATTTGAGGACCTGCTCTAATATAAAGTTGAAGATGCTCATATAATTAACCTAAAGGGCAAAAATGTCAAAAGGCCTTTACTTTTTTATATTACTCTATCAGTAATGTAGCCTCCTGTGTGCAGAATCCACAGTTACAGGGCAGGGGCTAAGAGAAGGAATTTCATAAAAGGTTTTCCAGGTACAGCCTAGGCTTATCAAGGAAACTAACTGAGTCAAAGGTCCTTCCTGGGACTGGTCATCCGATGGAAGACTGATGAATAGTGTGATGCCTTCCTCTAAGAAACCCACCACAAAGAGAGCACCAAAGTCTAAAATTATAAGAAACAGAAAAAAACCCTCAGAATTATTGGGAAAAAAAGACACATAATTCAAAAATAAAGAAGCAAATTTGGAAATGCAAAAACACCCTAACCTTGGAAATATGTATGATAAAGCTAAGGAGAAAGAAAAAGGAAAGAACGGAGAAACAGCAGGGAGAGTGGGAATGAAAGTCTTAGCTATAAGTTCAGTGCTATTCCCTAGGCAAATCATTCAGTTGAGTCCATTTCCTCATTTATAAAATGATTGAAATAATTCTCACCCTGCTCCCAGGATTATTAAAAGGAACAAATGAGATACTGTGTCAAAACTGTAGAGATGACAACAACCTTAGATTATGCCCCTCCACAATGTTGGGAACATGATCTGCACCTGGGACTGTCAAACAGGCATTAATAACTACATAGGATTAAAGGAAATTGATCCCCCAAAAGCAAGAAGGAATGTGTGTATTACTAAGAAACAGGACTTTCTTCTTCATGATAGGGATGAAAATCACTTTGGATAAGTCATAGCTAATGAATAACGAATACTTATTGTATTAGTTTGCTAGGGTTGCCATAACAAAACACCATGAGGTGGGGGCCTTAAACAACAGAAATTTGTTTTCTCATGGCTCTGGAGTCTGGATGTCCAAGGTCAAGGTGTCTGCAGAGTTGGTTCCCCCTGCGGTCTCTTTCGTTGGCTTGCGATGCCCTCCATCTCGCCGTGTCCTCACGTGCTCTTTCATCTGCACATGCAGATCTTCCTCTTGTTATAGAAACACCTGTCCTGTGCGATTAGGGCCCCATCGTCAGACCTCGTTTCACTTTGACTACCTTCTTACAGGGCCTGTCTTCAATACTGTCACATTTTCAGGAACTAAGGGTAGTGGCTTCAACATAAGAATTTTGGGAAAGTGCAATTCAGCACATACCTTCTATCTATTAAACTCATTAAAAGATACATTCTTGTTTTAGGAATTTATCAGGCCTGGAAAGAAAAATGATATTGCCAAACTGCCATGGGTAGACACGATTGAAGGTAGCCTGGTAGGCCTGGCCCAAGATTCAAGAGAAACTTGGCTTCCTGGCATATTTCAACTAAGAGGAAAAGTGAGGAACTTGGGTTTTTTTTTTAACTTTTACCTGGGTATTCTGTCAAAGAATTAGCAGACTAACCTTAGCAAGGTTGCATCTCCTTGGTGACAGCTGTTCTTGAAGGATGGATTTAATTAACATGGTTTGGAGGTCAAAAAATTATGACATTTCATTGGCTAATTTCCCACTTCCTTTCAATATTCTGTCCCTTGAAGGAGGTGGAGGATTGACCCTATCGTCTGGGTCCCTGCCATGTTTGGCGTGATCACACATGGTTTTCGCCGTGTCTTCACACTGTTCCCGACGCTTCCGGTTCTTGTGCACTACGAACAGTCGCATTCAGTGACACGGTTACCAGAAATACGCACACATGCACACAGATGAGCACACACTCATTTATTCATTCCTGAAACAAAATTTGTGGGAAGAGAGGAAGAGGATTGGTAAGTGATGTTTATGGATCACTTTCTAAATTTCGGATCTTTGATTTCGGAGAGAGAGGTACGAGGCCCAGCTCGTGGCTGAGGTGTCCCCACAAATATGGGAAGCGGAGGGGAACCCGCACCTACACTAAGTTCGCAGACATGAAAGGCCTGAAAGAGAAAGTGACAATGGGAGGAGCAGGTGAATGCAGGTGTACACGGAGAAGGGCCAGCGTGCTTGCTGCCTTCCCCGGTCCCTCCCCACTTGCGGTTGTGCCTGTAGGTGGACCGTTCGAGTTCCGGTAGGGACATCCCCGCTCCCTGTAGCAGTCTGGATGCTAGGTCCAAACAGGAAACATGGGGACCTCATGAAAACTAAGATATGTGCCTTGATTTTCTTTTTAAAACAACTGATGGCGGTAAAGAAATTATACTGGGGGGAACAATTGAAGAAGCCCATATTTACTATAAAATACCCTGTCATGCCCTTTTTTTTTTTTTATCACAAATAAGGTATGCCTCCAATGAACAAGAAAGAATCAGTTCCCCAGGCCTCATGACCCTACCTCCTTATCCTTCTTCTGGTGCAGTTTCACTACAAACAAGAACACGCTCCCTTATTGGCAGATGGTTTTCCCCTTAGGATGTCAAACTCATTTTCACCAGGGGCCACACACCTGGCTCATGGTTGCTTTCAAAGGGCCAAATGTAATTTTAGGACTGTATAAATGTAACTACTCCTTAACAGTTAAGTGAGATCTCAGCCCTGCCGCCAGGTGGAAACAGGGTGCAGGCTGGATAAAACAAGGTGGAGGGCCAGATTTGATCCCCGGGCCTGGTGTTTGCCTCCTGTGCTAAGACCAGGGCCCATGTCAGAGGCAGGGGGGTGTGATGGGTTATTGGGATAAATTAGTTTGCCCAAACTTCAAGCTATTTGCACGCAATGTTCTCCCCAAGTGTCAAATGCTCTTGTTTGGGTTAATAGAAAGAGGCTTTGGGAAAAAACTGTGATATAGTTTGCAATATGTCAGGGATTGTATTATTTCACCCCGGTTTGCAGGTTCATGACTCGCCCTCCAACGCACAAAAAAAAACCTGCCTCTTGTTTCAGCTCTCATACTGTAAACAAGTACATATTTTGCACTCTATTTATTCTCATTTTTTCGCATTTGTTTTTTGCTTTTTTTGGTGATGTTGCTGTTTAAGGTCCTCCCCAGGTATAGAGCTGGATTGCTACCTAGTGTTCCCCTACACAAGAAGGCTGTGATGTGCTTTGTGGAGAAAGTATGTGTGAGATAAGCATCATTCAGGCCTGAGTTAAAGCACTGTTGGCTGTGAGTTCAAGGGTAACGAGTCAATCATATATACTAAATAAGCTGTCTTTAAGCAGAAACACACATGAAACAAAGCATAAATTGATCAGTTGATGAAAATATTGTGATCTGATTTACAGGAACCTAATCCTATATTCCCATAGGAGCAATGCATGGTTCAGTGTTTACTAATTTGGTTCACAATAACTTCATAGGACAGGCGGCTGTGAATGTGGTGAATACCCTAGTTATTTCCTTTCATGGGGAGGTAAACTAAGGCTGGAAGAGATGAGGAACTTTCCCAAGGCTACACAGCAAGCATAAACCCAGTCTGCCAGCCTGGAGTGTTACAATGCAATGACATAGTAATGACAGAACAAGGACCTGGACCAGGTGATGGCAATGAAGAATAGGGGTGAGGCAGTAAACTACAAGGGGCTTAGGAAGTTGAATCAACAGGACTTGGCCACTGAGGGCATAGAGGAGGAAGGGGTCCAGGAGGACTCTGAAGTCATATGGAGGCAGGTGATAAACTGGTGGAATCGGGAAGTTTGCAGGGAGAGTAAGCCACAAGTCCGGCAGGGATAAGGATGGGGCTAGAGGACAGAAATGTCAGCTGTTATGTTTTGAGCACTCACTGTATTACTGTGCGGTGGAGAGGCTCTTGCTAAATAATCTCATTGAATCCTCACAGCAGCCCTATGAGATAGGGGTTGTTCATGGAGACGCTACTTGTAAACAACAGAACAAGGAATTTAAACCCAGGTAGAGTGACCCTGGGGGTTATAATCAAAGTGAGAAATTTGGCGGTTTGAGATCTTGGAGGAAGAGAAACATTAATTGTAGTAATACCCTATCTTGTTCTGTCCTTACACCACATATTTTCCTACCTTTATGTTTTTAAATTCTTTGCTCCCACAGGAATGTTGCTCTTCTCTCCTAGACTTTGGGTTTTTCATTTCATTTTGTTCTGTTTTGTTTTTGATGTGGCAATAGGGTGCTTAAGGTTATTTGGTAGCTGCAGAAATTGGCATGGTAGGTTGTGTTATGCGGTGCTGTTTAATAACAAAGGTTAAGCATTTCCAAGTTTTCTAGAATGTAATGCCTGCTGCTTAAAGGAATTGTTCTCCTAACCACCCTTGAATTTCACATTAATATAGCTGTGGTTTATTTACAAGCACACTCCTTAATAGAGAAATGCATGGTTATGCTATATGTGTACTTGATTTGGATCACCTGGCATAAAAAAACTTGGTCTTCATTTTGCTCTTTCTCTGATATCAAGTATCTTCTTCCAGTACCTTTGAACTATATTTTAAAGATATGAAGTTTCTCTTTGAGTTTCCCAAATGTGTATTGCTAAGACTGACTTGCCTATTTCCCAGGCAGGTTAAGAAATTATGTATTCCCCTGACACTTAGGTATTAGGGTTATTCCCACAGCACTCCTACTGTGCCTGGGGACAGAGGGAGTTTGTCTAAAAAGTGCCAGAGCTGTTTATTATGTTCAAAAAGATGTTAATATGTAGTAGGAAAAGCCTCCTATATCAGAATCTTGAGCTCCTTCTTTCTTTCTAAAATGCCCCTCCAAGATGTCCACAGGGTGAGCACGCTTTCTGACCGCACAGAAGATGCACTCCGGAGCCGTGACACTCCATCAAACACCTCTGCCTGCAGAGTTCAAATGCTAGAAATTGCCAGAGCAGTTAGCTTAATCTCTGTAGGTAAGTGCGAGAGAGTTCACCAACAAGGGAGCCTCTATTCTTTGCAATAACCCAAGTTTGAAACCCTTCCTTTGTAAATCAGAAAGAAACCCCTTGACCTGTTTGAAACCAAAAGAGAGAGTTGTGATGCAGCTGGCAAGTGTAGCATCTATGCAGGGAACTGAAACTCTCAGATGAAGAAAATTCTGCGTTTGTATAGAGAGCTGGGAACTTAGAAACAAAGGCTAAGGACAAAAAATATCATAATACAATGTTAAATCTTTGTCCTCTTCCTAAACTGCCTGAGTATAAGAAGGAAACTGGGAGAAGTGAAGCCATGTTTGATTCAACAAACACAAGAAACCATCTTTCAAATATTCTGGACAGAGTAAAGTCCAAAGCGTGCTTTGCAAAACCCAAGGAAAGTCATTCCATATGTTTCTGATTTATTTATAGTTTCATCATGAAAATATTGCTTTGCAAGGACTAGTTATATCCAAGAAACCTTTTATGAGCCATTTTAAAACATTGTCTTGAAAGCAGGAAGCCCTGTTTTGCCAAGAGCTAACAGATGCCTGAGCAGAGGTTCTGGACTGGGTTGTGGGGCACAGCCCTGGACATTGGGATTTCTAAATCTGACAGAGCTGACTTTATAGTCCCTTTGGGGAATCTCTGCTGTGAGTCTGTCTCCACTCACAGGAATAATAGAAATGCTTCAGGGAAAATAACCCAAGGGGAAGGTGACCACTGGCTACCATCACTTCCAATCAGATTCATTCCCTTTCATGGAATTTCAGACCCCATTCATAATTCTCCATTTGCTGAATGATACTTCAGGAAATAATATCTCTACTGAAATCATAATATTACTGTAGTATTAGTATCTAGCCCTTAGAAACCTAAGGTATAATTTCTTGAATGAGCTTGGAAAACAGCAGCTTCAGAAGAGGCATTGACTCTAGGAGTAGAAATTTTTTTCTTTTTCTTTTTGATGGTTTTTAAAATATGAACTAAAATTCTTAGAACTGAATACTTCTACAATGGCATTAAATAAAATAATGTTTATGCTGCTTTCTCTCACATTGTTCTTCATCAGCAGTTTTCAAAGTTCTCTGAGTAGCTTCACCTGGCAAATTGTTAGAAGTGAAAATTATCTGAGCCCCCTTCACACCTACTGCTCCCAGTAGTTACCAAATTTGAATTTATTTCAGAATCATGAGGGCTCCTTAAAACACATACTGCCAACCACACCCCTGATTTCTGATTAGGTAGGGCTGGGTGTGACCCCAGAACTTGTATTTCTAACAAGTTCCCAGCTGATACTGCTGGTACAAGGGCCCCACTTGGAAAACGACTACCCACACCCTTACTGCAGTTGCTGCAGTTGAGTGGCCAGGGAGATGGCCGCTAAAGCACAGGTGTAAGTTGAGACCATTCCAGGTGCATCTACTAAGGGTTACCTGGAGATGTGTTTCAATGATTGAAAACAGATGCCATCTCTCAAAATTCCAGTGGACCATTATTCATGGCCAAAGGAATGAAGTAGTTTACATAATTATTAGGATTATTGAATAAATCTGAGGCTGCCACAAAGATTTAATTTATGAAGTAGGAGCACCACTAGGCCAATGTATATAGAACATCCATAGTTTTTATTTTTATTTTCAAACAAGTTTTTAACCTTCACTTGAGGATATGTTTATTGACTTTATGGGGAGGGAGGGGAAGAGAGAATAAGAGAAGATGAAAGAGAGAAAGAGAGAGGGAAACATCAGTTGGTTGCCTCCTGTATGCATCCCAACTGGGGGTATCAAATGCACGACCTAAGTATGTGCCCTGTCTGGGAATTGAACCCTCAGCCTTTTGGTGTTTGGGACATTGTTGCAACCAACAGAGCTGCCGAGCCAGGGCAACAACACCTATAATTTTTAAAAACTTTCATCAATTAGGCTGTCTATAGACTTTAAACTTATACAAAAGGAGTGACTAAACTCATCTAGTGACTTGAGATTATTCTGTCATTAAAACATAAAAGGACTTTTATTGCTTGGATTCTTCCATGAGGAATATTGGGTGTACAATGGGAAAATGTCTTTGATAAGAATTGTATAACTGACACAAATGGACTGTTCTGATCCTTGGGCAAATCATGAAACTGGAGCTCAGTGAAGGCATTCAGTGGGGTGTGCTGCTTTTTGATAATCTGACAATACAAACAAAGAGCTTATAGAACCGTCTTTAAAAAGTGATTTGTAAACCTTCAAATGCATTAGAATCACCTGAGAATCTTGTTAATATGCAGGTTGTGTGTGATTCAGCAGGTCTGGAGTAGGGCTCAAGTTCATTTCTTTTTATTTTTTTATTTTTTGAGAGACAGAGTAAAGGGGGAGAGAGAAAAGAGAAATAGAGAAAAAACATTAATTGGTTCTTGCACTTATTTATGCCTTCATTGGTTGATTCTCACATGTGTCCTGGCCAGGGATCAAATCTGAAACCTTGGCATATCAGGACAATGCTCTAACCAACTGAGCTACCCAGGGCTCAAGGTCATTTCTAACAATCTCCAAAGTGATGTTGATGCTGCTGGTCCTGGAACCACACTTGAAAAAGCAAATTTCTAAAACAGAGGTTCAGAACCCTGGGAAACCTTTAAAAAAATTCTAGCCCTGGCTGGTGTGGTTCAGTGGATTGAGCACTGGCCTGCAAACCAAGAGGTCACCAGTTCAATTCCCAGTCAGGGCACATGTCTGGGTTGCAGGCCAGGTCCCCAGTTGGGGTGTGCAAGAGGCAACCGACCCATGTTTCTCTCACACATCGATGTTTCTTCCCCTCTCTTTCTCCCTCCCTCCCCCTCTCTGAAAGTAAATAAGTAGTCTTTTTTTTAAAAAAAAAAACCCTCTAAATCAAATGGTGTGGTGGGACTGGGGCACAGAGTGTTTTGAAACACCCAGGTGCACAGTTTATTGTGCAGCCAGCATTGAGAACCTCTGACCCATGGAAGTGGAGTGAATATGTCTAGGCTGCCTCTCTCAAAAATCGCATCTCACTTGCAGTGAATTTATACTTCTTTAATAAGAGCCTTAAGGGCCTTTTTCTATGTTGCTGATAAAAGAAAGAGGCAAATGCTTTAGATTCCAGATGTGCTGACTGACTGCAGAGTTGACATTAAGCTATGATAATTTGGCAACCTCTTTTGTATTCTCACCTCTACTGAGGGTCTCCCTATTTACTCACAGAGGTGAGCTACAGATTTGAGTATGGGTAAACCAACATTGACAGTCAAAATATGTTTAATATGTTCAAGTTCTGAGACACAAAATAAACATAAGAGAAAAAAATTCTTTAAAATGTTAAGAGTGGCCATGGCTGGTGTGCTCAGTGGATTGAGCACAGGCCTGCAAACCAAAAAGTTGCTGGTTGGATTCCCAGTCAGGGCACATGCCTGGGCTGTGGGCCAGGTCCCCTCCCCATTAGGGGGTGTGCGAGAGGCAACACATTGATATTTCTCTCCCTCTGTTTCTCCTTCCCTTCCCCTCTGTCTAAAAATAAATTTAAAAAAATATTTTTAAAAATGTTAAGAGCAGATGTTATAATCCACTTGTCTTCAGCATAAGTAAGTATAGTACTATTTCTGTAGAACATCTGAGTCTACTTATAACTGTACCCCGACGGACCTTCTTGGGTGAGTCACTTGCAAAGTGTACCCCTAAGCAGCTGAATGTGCTGACTGTAGTTGGGGTAATTAAATGTTGTGCACTTGGACATCAGAGAATGCCTGCCAAATACAATTATTTCAGTTTTAGCCTAGTTGAATCTGAACTTCTCTTTCTCACAATAATTAGCCCATAATTGCAGCTACTTCTTAAGGTCACTCCTAGTATCTGATGATAAAACTGTAACAACACAGAAAAGGTTGTGTCCCTGTTCATTGTGGCAGGTGGATGCAGACTCAATTTGTCTAATAACTGTATCATGTTATTATATCAAATCCAAAAGAAGTGGATTTCTTAATCCACTTAAATGCACAGCGCTATTTTAGAAGTTAAATTTAATCCACCAAAGAGCCATTCTTATCCACCCCATTTTTTTTTTTTGCCAGTGTTATGACAGACTTTGAAGAATTAAAAATTCTGATGCCATATAAATGTTTCCCATTTTAAGCTATGTGTCATTCATGGCCATGAATCTAAGACTGACAAAAACACTATTGTAAAAATTATCTTCTTAACCATATCTTCATGAGTTGCAACTGTATAGTAATAATTAGTAGAATAAATCAATACTAGACCTGATATGTCCAGGAGAGCCATGAAGAGATGGTTCTTCTTCTGTAGTTCAGTACACTATTTTGAGCCCCATTATGCTTTGCCTTGTCCCTTGGAGTGAACTTCACCCGCTCATGTACCTGGGTGAGCGGTACAAACCAGCCAGAGATGGAGGAGATACTTTAGGATCCCCTTTTTCTGATTTCATCTTCACTCTAACAGTAGCCTAGAACTCCTCTCTTGACCTTTTTGTATATCATACTTTTATCAGTGTTCTCTTCAGTATTATTGAACTTCAGATATTCTCACAGACTTAGGCTTGGCCATGTTGTGGCTTACCAACACCCTTTACTGCTGCACTTAGAAACTTCCTGCTCAACCTTACTTCTGAGGAACCCATTCCCACTGTGACAACTTCAGCAAGGCCTATCCAGCTGTGGTTACAACAGACCAGCAAGAAGCCAGGGGTAAGCAAAAGGAAATGAGTCTGGCCCTCAGATTACTGAACACACCTGTGTGGGGTGGAGAGAAGGGGGATAGGATGATCCTCCATGAACTAGGGAGCTGATGGAACCCCTTGGACTTTGGGTCCTTTCACATTCATCTCCAGAATACCAAGCCCTCTCAACACTGAGTTTTACAGTTGGCGGGTTTGGGGAGGAAGAGTGAGTTGGGGAAGCTTTTAAATTTATACATCCTTGAAAAATCATGACTTTAAAATGCATCCTTGACATATCAATTCACTGTAATACTGGAAGTTCTGACTAATAAAACTCAGTTCCCCTCAGAGGTACTTTTCAGTAAACTTAGCTTTTTATTTTTGAGAAAAGAAAGGCTTGTGTAGAATTGTAAAGTGATGACCAATAAGCTCATGGATGTCTGTTTGCTTCGTGAAATTTTCTTGTTAAATCAAGGTAAACCACATTTGAATCCATCTGAGGGAACAATGCCTAAAATCCCATCAATAGCAATCATTGGGTTGGGTTTTATAATTCTAATAGACAGAGATTGTTTCCAGCTTTTGCTGATTTATCAGATGTTTTAGAGTAGATGGGTTTTCAATAAGAAAATAAGCCATAGCAAGAGGATGGAAAATGACTATAAACATTAAAAACAAAACAAGTAAGACTCTGGCCTGCTGGCTCTGTTAGTGTCAACCCCATATGCCCAGATTGTGGGTTCAATTCCAGGTTAGGGCACATACAATAATCAGCTAAAGAATGCATAAATAAGTGGAACAACAAATCCATGTTTCTCTCCCTCCCTCTCTCTCCCTAAAAATCAATAAAAAACAAAGAAACAATAACAAAGGATGGGCATACACAGTACCAAGCAGAAACAACAACAAGAATCACTGGACTAACCCAATCAGAAAACTTCCCTTGTGCATCCTGTTAGGGTAAGTTAGTTCTGTGGATGGACATTCTTCAGCTGCACTGTCCAAAGTGGCACCCCCAACCACATGTGGCCAGCAAGAATTTGAATTGTACCTAGTCCACATTGCCATGTGCTAAGTGTTAAACAGCACTGGATTTCAACATCTTAGCATAAAAAGATGCAAAACATCTCATTTACAATTTCTATATTGATCACATGTTGAATGATACCTTGAATAAATTGGGTTAAAGAAAATATATTTTAAAAATTAATTTCACTGTTTTCTTTCTTTTTTTTAACTTTTTTTAATGTAGCTACAAGAATATTTTAAATCACATTTGTGGCCCATTTTATATTTCTACTGGACAGGGTCATTCTAGAGCCTGAGGATAAAATAGCAAAGTTAAACTCCTTGATAAGTACAAAAAGCAAGAAGACCATATGAAGGACTTTTTATGTGAATTTTCTTGTTTGGTTTGTTTGTATTAAAAATGGTTTTAAATTAATTTTACTTTTTTTTTCTGTAGTTCAGTAGATAATTTCTGCACAAAGTTTAAAATATCCAACAACAGAGATTTAGGAATGAAAGATCTTTCCCAAACTACCCCAGGTAGAAATACAGGGTTGGGCAAAAATAAGTTTACAGTTGTTCATATGGAAAATACTGTAATAATTAATATATAATAATATAAGAATAAACTGTGCTTCATATACTCACAACTTTAAACCTACTTTCGACCCACCCCGTGTTTCTCAAATTAAGTAAAATACTCCTATGTAAACCATTTAGCCATGTTTTGTACAGGAATTAGTTGAGTAAATGAAATGCTATATAATGCTATATATTTCCTGATATATTATACATTCATACACACACACCAATCAAATACCCGTTAGTAATTTATGTAGGTGACAAATGGACCCAGGTAATCTCTGAAGTTTCAGCCTAAATTTATCTTGTCTGAAAATTGCAGAAGTCTGAATTTGTTCAAGCTGGAGAGTTTTTAAATCTATTGCATTGATAAATTTCTAAAGTACCAAGTACCACGAAAGATACTAAGGCTACAATGATGAATAAGATAGATACAGGTACTTTCACAGGGGATGCAGACAGTCAATTATCATGTAGCATGATGAATTGTGGAATGAAGAGCTAAGAAAGCAGGCAGCAAAGGCAGCTAACAAGGACTTCCTGGAAAGAGCACAGTGTCAGTTGGGACCTGAAGGATGTAGAGGTTGTTCCAGAGGGAGGGACGTGTGCATAGATAGGGCTGGAGGCAGAAGATTGCAAATTGTGAAAACTCAGAGAATTAAAAGGAATTCTGTTTTGCTGCCTATCAGGTGGGGGGATAGGAGATTGACAAGGTGTGAATCTGGAGGGGTAGATATGGGCCAGGAAAACAGTCCATGCCTTGTATGGTTTTGTGAAATGGCCAGAAAAGGCAAATCTATAGATTAATAGTTGTGTAGTGCTAGACTGAGAATGAGGAGTAATGGTAAATAGGCACCTGTTTTCTTTTTAGGGTGTTAAAAATGTTCAAAAATTAGTTCATGGTGATGACTGTACAGCTTTGTAAATATACTAAAATTCATTGAATTGTACACTTAAAACAGGAAAATTTTATGACACATAAATATGTCTCAATAAAGCTGTTAAAATAAAAGGGCATCTAATAAATTCTGCGAGAAATTTTGATGCTTTCCCAGTTGAGGCAGGAAGGTAATGATGATGCCTGTTAGAGACCTCCCAGTGGCATCACACACAACTCCTGCTGCGTGAGGATGAGGTGAAGACAACTGACCCCTATGGAGCATCTACTATGTATAAATGCTGTGTAGATGCCTTATCTACATTATCTCATTTAAATCTCACAAAAAACTACTGGTCCCTTGACTTTGTCTGGATGGTTTAGTATGGTCACAATAGAGATATAATTCTATTGGATCTGAACTATAGACATCCGCTGCTTTACCTGGGGGCAATTCAAGCTCAGGGAGGTAAAGTAACTTGTCCTTAAGCACAGACAGTGAGTGACTGGGGCAGGAGTGGAACTGAGGGGGTGTAGGAGCTAAGGCTTTGCTCTATCTACTCCACCCTGCTGCCCGAGACTAGGTGAATGAGCATACTCAGCATGGAGTTGAACTCCTTGATAGATGGCCCAGCAATAATATTTAACATACCTTTGTATTAGTTTCCTGTTGCTGCTGTTAGAAGTTACCACAAATTTGGTGGTTTAAAGCAATACAGTTCAAGATGTCAGAAGGCCAAAATTGGTCTCACTGAGATAAAAACAGAATTGGTTCCTACTAGAGGCCCTAGAGTAGAATTCATTTCCCTGCTGCTTCCGGCTTGGAGAGGCTACATGCATCACTTGGCTTGTGCAATGGTTTTACTCCAACTCTACTGTCATCACAGCTCCTTCTTCTCTGACTTGACCCTCAGGTGTCCCTCTTATAAGGATCCTTGTGATTACATTGGGCCCACCTGGATATTCGAGGATAATCTCTATCTTATGAGCCTTCAATTAAATCACATCTGCCAGCTCCCTTCTGCTTCAAAGGTCACAGATCCAGGGGTTTGGTGATTAGAATGTGGACATCTTTGGGGACAGGCATTATTCTGCCTACCACGCCCCTGCTCTAGAAACCTGTGTTTGAAAGTCTGGGAACAAACATAGTCATTCTTTTAAAAAAAGCAAACAAACATATTACCCCTTTATTTTTTAATATTTTATTTATTTAATTTTAAATAAATACATGGAGGGGAATGGAGGGAGAAAGAAAGGGAGAGAAACATCAATGTGCGGTTGCCTCTTGCGTGCCCCTCACCAGGTGCCTGCCTCACAACCCAGATATGTGCCCTGCCTGGGGATTGAACCAGTGACCCCTTGTGTCATAGGCCCCCACTCAATCCACTGAGCCACACCAGCCAGGGCTAAACATAGCCTTTCATATTTTGATCTTGCATACAAACTCAAAATCTTCTCTTTATTCATAACAACCAAAATCAAAACTAGACTTAAATAATACTATATTTGTCTTCAATTTTAAATATCTTCCTCTTGAAACTTTAGAATAATAAAATAAACTTAAAAATTTGGTGTGTCAAAAAGGATATTATTTTTCCTTTGGTGGTATTATTTTTAGTTGATAAATTGCAGGATTACTTTAATATGTCAAGACCTCAGAGAGTTCTCATGCCAAAGAAATGTGGAAAGTTGGAAAATTAGAACAAACACACATGTAGATAATATTTCTATGGCTCATAAATGTTTTTTTGAGGCATATTTTCTCTTCTACAATGTCATTTAAGACAACTAACAGCTTTGTAAAGCTCATAGTTGTTTTTAAATAGGCCAGTATCTTGTTTTTTAAAGGTTTTGTGGTGTCTATTTTGCTCTAGGTTTAATCCCTACATTAGTAGCTGTAAATTGCTTAAGTCAAGGCACCATATTACAACACAAGATGAACAAAGTCAGAGGCCATTAGACAGCCTTGAAGCCCCTCACCAAAAGCACAATATAGAGAAAGGGGCTTATCTGTTATTATTCAAGGGTCCTGGGCTCCGAGGGCTCGTTGTTCCAAAGGTACATAGACTTTACCATATTTTTTTTTTAAATACATGCATTCAAAACATTAAATAGTAGGAGTTTTTGAGCTGAAGCGAATAGGATGCTCCTTTAGTTTTTACGAGGAATTTTTTATATATTCTGTCTCTTTGACTAATGATAATAATACCTTTCTTTATAACTCCTGTCACCTTCACAGAATATATCACCCCTTTAATTTTTTGTTCTCTTGTACTCAGCATATCATCATAGACTGTTTCTATTCTTCAATTCAAATCCCATGACAGACTACTGTTAAAAGTAGTATTTTAGTTGAAAAATGTGCTTGCTGCTTAACCAGGCTTAAGCTCCACTCTCAGAATAGACTCTTGGGAGGATTCAGGATATTTGCTCTCTGCCATTAACTGCCCCTCAGGGGGGACCTCCCAGACTAAGATATAACCCCAATTTTTAAAAATATTTTATTTATTTATTTTTTTTAGAAAGAGGGGAAAGAAGGGAGAAAGGAGGAAAGAAACATCAATGTGTGGTTGCCTCTTGTGCGCCCCCTACTGGGGACCTGGCCTGCAACCCAAACATGTGCCCAGATTGGGAATCAAACCAGCAACCATTTGGTTTGCAGGCCGGCACTCAATCCACTGAGCCACACTAGCCAGGGCTACCCCTCAATTTTTAACTGCCACACATTGGCATGGAACCAGCCCATTCCGTGTCTCTGGCCTCTTACCAGTCTCAATGTAGCTTCTTCTTTATATCTTTGTTCATAAGACTAGAGTCAGGCAATCCTGAATGATGGATGTTCTGTAGTTTAGTTGTAATTTGAATGGTCATTAAGTGCTTATGTGGCCTTGGGGTCAGTCTGCCTGAATCTGAGATTTTCCATACGAAAATCAAACCGGTCAGGGTTGTATGATACAACTATTGAGTGCCTTTCATTTCTAATATCTTATGAGCCCAGAACATTTAGTGAATATGGAATTCTGTGTTGGATCTTGGTCTTAGTTCTCAAGAAGTTGATCCAGATATAAACAAATAGTTTATTGTTACTTGAGTACAAGTAGTTCATTTGGAAGGTACTCTCAGGAAATATTGGCAGAGGTTTGGGGAGATAAGACAGAAAAGAGGAAGAAGACAGGAAGTATATTATCAAGCCAGTTACCACTGTATGCAACATGCTTCCAAGTTATTCCAATTTAGAGGTGTGAAAACTGGGTATTTAGTCACATATTTCTCCATCATTGACTTTGGGTGACATTTCTTTACAGTACTTCTTGCTCCTTTATTTCTATAGTCAGAAAAACAAACAACAACAACAACAAAAATACCCTCCCTGTATAGTGTTGCAGGTGTCCACAGTAAGCTTTCTAATTGTGGAAGTAAATGTCAGTGGGATTTGGGCAGGGAGCTGACTACATCTGCTACAACATGTGGGGGAAGTATGGGAAATGAATGGTCAGGAAATGAGAGAGTGGTGGTCACATGTTTAGGTTTATTTAAACTTGCCACGGATGTTCCAGAGATTACAAGGCAATGTTCTGAATGTGTAGCAGCATATACATGCTACCTCCATGATGTGCATGGAGAAGAAAATTAATTTGTAGCTAATTAAAGAAGACCTCACAAAAATACTGACTGAAATGAAAAGAATGGTACATTAGTAGATGCTCTGTATTATTTACATAGAAATACTTTTAAAATACCACTGTACCAACATTTGCAATGAAATTTCTCTCATTACCCGTTCTTCAGATAGTGACATTAAAATGTTTTGATGCCATGACATTTCAACTAACAAGGAGCTTGTTTTTAATTGCTTTGTTTAGAAGGTTCAGTTTGGCAGAGTCTTCCCTTATTTATTATGGGTCTTCCCTTTAATTCATAGCAAGTGCTATGTGTAAAATGGGCCACTTGGTTTTATGATCATTCCATGCTCCTTGAAAAGCTTTGGCATTCAAATATGCTCTTACAAATATGTGAGGTGGGAGGAATGGGACAATTTAATTCACTCTCCCCATTGTTTATTTCTGAGAACTCAACTTGCCAACATCTGTAAAATATAGAAGAGGCTTAGCAATCAATCACTAGAGAAAGAAGTAACAGAAGGGAAAGCAGACAGCTGGCCAAGGAACTCTAAGCTTCAATCATGTATTTCAGGACAAGAGAGCAGAACTGCTGACTTTGAGTTTCCTTTGAGAAGTGCTATTCTCGAGAAGAGAGTATTGAATATTCTCCTAAAGCCAAGTATAGGTGTAACTCCTTTGGGACTAAGTCAGACTGGTAGAAAGTGAAACTCAGTGGGTAGATATTAAATAAGATTTGACTTACATGCAAATTAGACTCTTAAAATAAGAATAGATCTTCTAGACCAGACCCTATTATTTGACTCAGCAAAAAACAAAGACCTTGAAAAGTTCAGAGATTTGTCCACCATGATCACAGAGCTTGTGGATCCGAGTATTGTAACACCCTGTTTGGTGCTCTTTCCACCCCCGCACATTGCTGTATTGCTTCTCCCCTCCTCTCTCTCCATTTACACAACAAAATGACTTGAAATGACAACGCTCTAGGATTCATTTTTTTAGATTATTCCTACATGTAATAAATAGCTTCACACACACACACACACTAAAAAGTTGCCCTTAGCTTTACAATGATAAAAGTAAAACATTGAAATCCTCCAGTCACAGAAGGTCTGCAATGATGTGTGTTATGGTTATTTGTTTAAAACTGAAAGCAAAATAATTTGCTGTTATGTAAGGATAGAAGTTGACTGAGCATGTCACTAACAGAGAAAGGGGATGTTTTCACAGAAAGTCTTTGTCCAGACCTTGTCTCTATTTGATCTCCATTTTTAAGCAATATACCATAGATTAGTTAGTTTAAAAAAAGGCAACATTTCTCTGGTGCTCTGCCCTGGAATTCTCTCAGCTTTTCTCTGCCTCACCTGCCTCAATTGTAGATGTCATTTAAAATCTCTGAACCCAAGTCTCCCTGTGTTTAAATAATAGGGTACTTCTCTGCAGGGGTAGATCTTGTTTTGGAGGGGGTCTTTCTAAGAAAAAAATACAAAAATATGACTTTAGAAATCCAGGAAAAACACAGGTCCATGTTAACTCACTGCAAAGTTCCCTGCCAAGGCTTTGAAAGAGGCCTGTGCCTAAATTAAGCATCTTTGCCTTTGGGACAAATATGTCCATGAACCCCAATATCCTCCACAATGTCTCCTTCTGTCCCAAGAAACCTGGCCTGTATCCTTTCTGGCTATATGGCTGCACCCTTGACTGGTCTTCTATTTGCCTCTTGGTTCCATCTCCCACTGGCTGCCCAAGGAGGTGTTCAAAATCTGAATCTAATCATATCATGCCCACTGTCTGCTGTTCTAAAGCAGGTCAGGCTTTCATGCCTATGTCCCTGTCATGTCCTGCTCTTTCTCCTTTTCCTACTGCCTGGCATACCTCTTTTTCAACTGTGCTCTCAAATCATCTGATAGTGAAGTCTCTCCAGGATCTCCAATAAAAATGGCCACTCCTTCCCTCCTTGCACTCACCTGTGCATACCTGTGCCTTAACTCCTGGGGCACGTTAGTGATCTGAGGTGAATCTTCATCCCTCCCCTTACAAGCCTTGAGGACAGTCTCATAGTCTTTGTATTCCCAATACCAGAACACAGCTGTGGTGGAATAAGTACTTGGTCAAGGAAGCCATGCCACGCCCACTCTTTAATCAGAGCAGCAGTATCAGGTCTCAAGGGAAATGTGTATTTGACAACTTTACAGAATGAAATAAAGAAACTAGTAAGATTTAAAAAAAGAAAAACACCTCAGAATGACTCCATTCAAGTCACTCTAATAGCAGGACTATGAGCACAGATTTTCATTGGAATATTCCTGGTAGTTGTCAGTGCAGACAGTAGGATGCTCTGAGCATAGTCTGGTCCTTTATATGCTCAAAATGATTATTGATTCTAAATCACAGCATTCTTTGCAATTCCAGAATTTGTCACATTAGCCCATCGAAAAGGCTAACACCATTTTCTAAAGTGTTCCCACTTGTGCAAACAGAGAAATCAAATGCAAAGTTGCCTGGAAAAAGCTGAAGAAGAGAGAGGCCTCCAGAGGCCTTGAGACCTCTCACCTGAAAAGTGAGGCCAGAGGGCCCTCTCCTTTCCCAGCCCCCAACCCAGCCACTGAGCACCTTGCTCCTGAAGGGCCTGAGGCCGCCTAGCCAGACACTTTTGTTTCTCTTTCTTCAGGGGAGGAAAGGGAAGGGTGAGTCCTGCTTTTATTTTATTACTTGAAGAATTGCATCAGGCTTCTCATTTCTCCTGTTGCAATGATTTCTTTCAATCCTTATTATAATCATGAAACATGATTCTGAATCCATTAACTGCCTCTCTAAATGTGATGATGCTGTGCTGGGCTCTGAACTAAGGACATAAAGCAGCTAGTGAATCTACTCTTAGGAGTTCATAGTGCAAACATGCTTAAGAAAGAAAGGTCACTGAGGTCCAGGGAGCCCTCCTGTGCTCTGCTTCACAGTTGGCAGTGGCTCCCCAGAGGTCAGACATGGGGACTGGCAGTGTGTGTCTGGTGTGTGTGCACCTGCATATGTTCCTTGTTTTCACTGTGTCCTTCTGGCACAACTTGGTAGCATTGTGAACCTCATATATAATAAGCATTACCATTTCAAGAAACATTGCCTTTCTCTTTGTGCATGGAGGGGATCCAATGCAGTGAGTTTTCCTTACAAGAAAGGCCAAAGAAAACCATGCAACAAATGTTGCAGTATATTGTAGAAATTCTGTAAGACAGTATGATTCTTTCTAAAACAAAAATCAAATAATAAAAGCTCTCTCATTCCTTAGTTATCAAATGCTTTCTAAATATCACAGCTGATTTGGTGGCTGATTTGACTTGCTTCTCATTCTGAGGATGGCCCTTCTGGTAGCACAGGAATGAAATCACTTTCCAGTAAGCAGGATTTATTAGCCACAAGTAGAGATTTCTTCACGATATATAGAAATGTTCAACTTATTGCTGGTACAATGATAATATAATCATGGTCAAATTATGGACAGTTGTTTTGTGTCACAGCAAAAATAAACAAATAAGTTGGAGTAAGCCCTTGATATGGTAGACTCTTTTATCTAATAGTATGAAAGTGCTGGTGACTCTAAAAGCTTATAGAAAATAATTATAAATTGAGTGTGTGTGCACACCAAATGCAAATGCTAGAAGGATTTATTATTTTGCCTATTTCACTGCCTTTGCCCCTGCACAACCATCTCCCAGTGTCCTTAAAGTGACCAGGATGAAAGGAGAATACATTATCTCCCACCCCTCACCCATCCCCCCATTCCCATACGTCAGGCCAGCAAGGCCACAGTGTCTTGCAAGTACCACAGAAGTGCATTTGTGCATTCCCACAGAGGGTGGTGTGCTTTGTACCTGGTGACCTCTAATTTTTCTCATGCTGTGCTCCATGTTTAGAATTTTCCTATGCCCTCTTCCCCACAGTTGCCTGTCCAGGTCTCTAAGTAGGACCTTTCCTAGGACCATGTGCAGATTCTCCAAGCCAGAAGCTTTTCACTCTAGTAACACATGGTTTGGATCTTACCATGTTAATCTTAGTCATTCTTTGCATTGCTATTATTTGGTTATTTGTCATATCATCTCAACACTGTAACTTTTTAAAGGGAATGAGCTCCCTTTGGTCTCATCCTCTCAGAAAGCACAGGGCAATGCCTGCATTCAGGAAACATTGGACTGGATGCATAGGGAAGTTAGGTTTTGAAATTGTGTTGAGTTTGGATTCACATTTCTGAGTCACAAACCAAATGATTTCTATGTGTGGTTGAGGCAAGAAGGGCAGGATGAAGTGGGCAGGTTTTTAAAAAATGCCCACTACATGACTGTAAAAACTGTCTGCTTGAGACTCTGGCTCCTATGTCTTCACCAATTCTTTCTACCATTTCCTAGAGACACGGGTGCAGACCAAAGATAAAGACAGCCAGGGGAAAGATAGCCTTGTTATTATTTATATGCCTTTATAAATTTCCCTTGGTCTAATTTAATTTTTTCAGAAATTCCCATGTAGAACTGAATCTGCCTACACAATTCCTTTAAAATTAAACTTGTGTATCAGTATTCATAGCTCCACCTACTCTTCCTCCCACATGTGAGCTGTGGGCAGGTTATACAGATGTCTGGGATGTGCTTGCATTCTGCTTGACAGAAACCTGGCTAGCTTCCCCTGAATTTACTGGTGGGATTGCTTGCCAAACAGAACAACAAATCGGAAGTCCTTAGCTATGCAGCCTGCAACAGTCAGATTAGTTCATGCAACATTGCACTTGATTTCTCCTCCTGCAAAAATGCTGCATTTTGGAAAGTGGTGCTAATACTGGCCTTTTCAATGGACTGATGTGACTTATTTTGAAATAGTCAAGAAATTCATGACTTTTCAGAGCAGGTTTTGTGAATAAAGTACTGGTGTGAAAGTGACCTGAAAGAAGATGCTAAACTCCAGGAAGACAAACAACCAATTGAAAAATGGGCAAAGGACTTGAACAGACACTTCTCCAAGGAGGGCATACAGAGGTCCAGAGACATATGAAAGGATGCTCAGCATCACTAGCCAACAGAGGGTTGCAAATTAAAACCACAATGAGATACCACTTCACACCAGTCAGAATGACCATCATAAACAAAGCAATAAACAAGCACTGGCAAGGTTGTGGAGAAAAGGGAACCCTAGTGCATGGTTGGTGAGGATGCAGACTGGTGCAGCCACTGTGGGAAACAGTATGGAATTTCCTCAGAAAACTAAAAATTGAACTTCCTTTTGACCCATTGATACCACTGTTGGGATTATATCCTAAGAACCCTGAAACACCAATTCAAAAAAATCTATGCACCCCAATGTTCATAGCAGCACAATTTACAATAGCCAAGTGTTGGAAGCAACCTAAGTGCCCATCAGCAAATGAATGGATCAAAAAACTGTGGTACATTCACACAATGGAATTCTATGCAACAGGAAGAAAGAAGGAGCCCCTACCCTTTGTGACAGCATGGATGGATCTGGAGAGCATTATGTTAAGTGAAATAAGCCAGGTGGTGAAGGGAAAATACCATATGATCTTACCTATAAGTGGAATCTAATCAACAAAACAAACAAGCAAGCAAAATATAACCAGAGACATCAAAATAAAGAACAGACGGACAGTAACCAGAGGTGAGATGGGAGGGGATAATGGGGAGGCAGATGGAGAAAGGTTCTCAAGAACATGTATAAAGGACCCATGGACAAAACCGAATGGGGTAGGATTCAGGGTGAGGATGGGTGGAGCAGGTGGGAATGGTTCGGGAAAGTGGAGACAACTGTACTAAAAAAAAAAAAGAAAAGAAAAAAGAAGATGCTAAAGACACTTTCATAAAAACTATTCCCTTCCCATGTCTGCCTCTTTTGTAAAGCAAACTAATGTGAGTTGTTCAGGCAAATGTCTTATGATTATTGCATACCCTGGCACTTCCTGGTTTCTACCATGAATAGGAAGAGAACTTTTACATTGAAAGAAATAGCATATGCCCTGGCTGGCGTAGCTCAGTGGATTGAGCGCGGGCTGCGAATCAGGCATCGCAGGTTCGATTCCCAGTCAGGGCACATGCCTAGGTTGCAGGCCGTGTCCCCCAGCAACCGCACATTGATGTTTCTCTCTCTCTCTCTCCCTCACCCTTCCCTCTCTAAAAAATAAATAAATAAAATCTTTAAAAAAAAAAAAGAAAGAAAGAAATAGCATATGTCCCTCCTTTCTCCTATTAGAATATGAAAAACTCACATTGGAAAGGTTTCTATTCTAGTTTTGTAGGCAGAATTCCACAAAGCATCCCCAAATGTAGGCAGTTTTCTTTACATACTTAAGTGCTAGACATTTTTACTCTATTTAAAAGATTGTGAGTTTTCTAGTTCATAATTTTACCATAGAATAACTCTCTTGACCCATGTTCATTTCTAACCCTCACTGGACATCACATAACTGGTGAATTCATTGAACCACAAAGTTCCTGAACCACAGAGGGAAGAAACTTCAGGTTACAAATCATATAAAAGCCAACAGTAGTAGTAGGTAGTTTGATTGTGAACCTCAACTTGTCTTGACTTTTTACTTTTTACATCTATTTTCAATCTTGTGTTTTATTCACAGGGCCTTGTTTGAGTCAAACTGACTTGCCAGTTACTTGAACCCCATCAAGTTGTTTGCATGTTAGAGTCTCTATTTTCTCATCTTGCCCAGTTTCTGAACCTCAAAAGATGTTTTTTGTTCCTACCTACAATCAGTCGCATATTCACAATAACTATGCCACTGGAGATGTTACATTCTGTGTAAGTGAGAGGGCTTCAAATTTCATTTCTTTGATCATTAAAGCTATAGGCCTAAATATATGAAGACAAGTTTTTTTTTTTTTTATTATTCAACAAGTCAGGGAATTTGTGTCCTAAGATCCCACAATCAGATAGCACCAAAGCCAAGAACAAAACCCTTTCCCCAAGATTTCCGATCCATTAAACTTGTCCTGTATAACATTCTGAATTTGCAGACTCAAATAAATGCAAATTAATGTAATGCTTGCTGCCAGGAATTGTGCTAAGCGCTGAAGATACTGAAAGAAAGCCTAGTTTTTGCTCTTAAAAAATGTGAACAAGTAGGGGAGAAAAATATTTCACCCAGTAATTAATACAAAGTATAATGAGTACCATATTTTTGGGGCTATAAGATGCACTCCCCCTCCCAAATTTGGGAGAAAAGGTGGGGACTGTGTCTTACAGTCTGAATGTAGCTTACCTGACTCACTGAAGGGGGGGGAGGGGGTTGGCAGCATCCTGTGTTATTTATATTATTAAATATTTTACCACATTTTTTGCTTCAAAAATTTTTTTCCTATTTTTCTCCTCTAAAACCTAGGTGCGTGTTATGATCTGATGCATCTTATAGTCCAAAACATTCAGTAGATCCTAAAAAAGGCAAAATATATATTTTCTCTAATTCAAAGAGGAGATAGGATTTAAACTGGACCTTAATGGTTATGAAAAATTTGGAAGCATGGAGAGACAGAGGGTAGAAAGTGCATCCCACACAGAGGAAATTATAAATGTAAAAGCAGGAGTTTCAAAAGTGTATGGTGTGTACTGGGAATATAGAAGACACTAGTGTTAAATAGAGTGTAGGATTTCTAAAGAGATGTATGTAGAATTTAGGTTAAAAACATAAATAGTTTGGAGCCATATTTTAAGAGCTTTGGCCTCTTTTTGCAAATGGACAGTCATTGCAGGTATTTGAAGAGGCTGGAGGTATGAGATAGTTTAATATTTTAAGAAAGTCACACATAAAAATTAAATAAAGGTTGGGTGGACAAAGCCAAAAGGGCATGAATAGTGGTAATGAAGAGAAGAGGGCAAATTCTAGAAACATACTGTGTCAGGATTGAATCAATCAACAATTCTACCCTTAGGAATTTATGTCATTATTCTCTTCTCAGCTGTCCCCTCTGGTGTTCCTAAAAAGAGTAACTTTCTGCATGACTTTGCCATCTCATAGACACTAACCAGGTTACGTCCTTCATTTACAGAATATTTTCTAAAACTGGGTTCTAAGTTTTTTCGTATTATTGTGGAGAAAGAATGGGTAATGTTGCTTACACAACTAAGTAGGTTGCTTCATAAAGAAAAAGCAAACCTTTCAATACTGGATCTATAATACTGGCATATCCATTGATTGTAGTTTGAGAACTATGTGTTTATAATAAATAGGAAGCCCATGGAAATTTTTATAGCACATTCATGGAATTCTAAGAACAGAATTTGACTAAGAGAAAATCATTAAGATCTGGGTACGAACTTTATGGTACAAGTTCTGGAACTAGTTCTGTATGTGGCAAAGCCAGGTTGTCACTTAAGGTAATGTCAGCTAAACCACAATATGCCACTGGTGTATCCAGTGGAAATGCTGTCCCTGTGAAACCACCTGAAATAGAAACTTCACTAACAGAGCATGAGGTTTGTTGTTTTGCAGCATTATCATCATTCTAAGTTGATGTTTTAAGAAGCACTTTGAAAAATACTCTGTTTATAATTTCTCTAATTCATGCCTGATATACTGTAAATTTTCTCAATAATCCAAATTTTCCTATAGGTCAGATTTCCTCTTCGTATAAAAATCTAAACCTAAGATCCTACCTCTAAATTAGAAATTAACTTAAAGATACTAGATATCTGACTTTTTCATGAGCTTAAAACAGCAGATATAGGTCTAAAATTGATTGATGGTAGATACAATGGAATCTCCTGTGCTTTATTAAGTGACTCCCTTTAATTTTTGTTCCAATTGAAACAAAGTCATTTGCATTTCAATATGGCTACTGTTTACATTGGACATACCATTTCATCAGACATTCGTAAAGTGCTACAAATTAAATTACATATGCATACCTTTATGAAAATGAAAATTTTTTCATTTTATGAAAAATGCTATTAACCTCCATGTATGTTTATATATGAAAATATATACATGTATACATATATAAATATTATATATAAATAAGTCTAACCTTAGGAACTCACATTATTCTCACTTCTAAGCTAGCCCCTCTGGTTTTCCAAAGAAGAATATCTTTCAATATGATCACTACTTTTGATTTCATCATTTTATAGACACTAACCAGGTTGTACCTTTCACTTATAGAATATTAGCTAGAACTAGTTTCTAAGTATTTTGTACATACTAATATGTATATATGTATATATGAAGTCTGTCCAGAAGGTTTCTAGCCATGTAATATGAAAAAAAAATAGAGATATATATTGAAGAAGATACAAGATACAAGGCATCACCTAGCTCATTTAGCATAAAACAGTGATGCCTCAGTCCCCTTCAAAGTTGGCACCTTGGAACTTCACAGTTCTCCCAATCACCATCAGCTGCCCTGTCATATTTCCCTGAATCTCATCAACAGTCTGATATCTCTTCCCTTTCAAAGATGATTTTATTTTGGGGAAAAACCAGAAGTCACAAGGCACCAAATCTGGGCTTTAGTGGAGTTGAGTCACCGGGGTGATTTGATGTTTCATCAGAAACTCTGCACTTGACATGAGGCATGAGCAGTCATGTTGTCGTGGTGACACTTCCAGTCAATAGTTGTCCATGGCTGCAGCCTTCTGAATCATCCAAATAGTTTCCATGGAGGAATGTTAAAGCTTAATGCAAAATTTGATGCAGATCTGTTGCTCTACTCACATAGTCATTCATTTAGAATGCAAGAGCCACACAGTAACCAAGCTCACTCAACAGTGTCTACCACCCCACTGACTAGTGAAGTCATCATTGTTCACACATACACATGCCAGTCCACTCTGCTTGGCTGCCAGGTTACATTGATGTCATGCAAACCATTCTCATTATATTAACAATGGCTGGACTTTTTCTGGACAGACCTCATATATATGGAGGTTGATAGCATTTTTCATAAAAGTTAAAACCTAGAAACAACCCAATGTTATCAAGAATAGAATGGATAAATAAATTATAATATAACCATACATTGATATTCCACATAGTAATAAAAGTAGCAAACTACAGTTTTATACATGAATCCCACAAATGTACTGAGGGGAGAAAAAGCTAGAATACATATTGTATGATTTGATTCACATAAAGTTCAAAACCATGCACAATTAAATTATACTACTAGCAAAAACTTCCTCTGACTTGGGGTGGAAGGTGTGGTTAGTGATTGAGAGGGTTCATTAGTGGGGTTTCTGAGATGCTGGCAAGATGTGGTATCTTGATCTAGGTGATATCTGCAGAGTTACTCCTGGGACTTCACAAAGATGAAGTGCACAATTGTATGTTGTGGAGCTGGATATTGTGTTAGCTAGAATCTGCTCCACGACTTTTATTACTAATTGGGCAATATTTTTATCATAAATGATATGATGTTCTGGAAACAGGTAAAGCTGGCAAGTACTTATGGAGTGCTATGTGCCTATTACTGTGGAACTTAAAAATGACCTATGAATGTGGTTTCAATCTTCAACTCACTAGGTGAGAAGCCAAGAGTTTCACCTAACACTTTTGGGTTCTTTTTATTATTTGTTATTCACCTAACACTTTTTAATACCAGCTCTGTTGCACAGTGTGCTAGAAATACAGGCATGGACAAAACAGCTCTTGCCATCAGAGAGCTTCTATTCTTGGTGGGGTGATGGGTGTGTGTGTGTGTTTAGTGCTTGTATGACAAATGTGCCAGGTACTATGATGCCCTTATGTTAGAAACCCATGAGCTGGCATGCAGGATTATCCTTATCTGTGAGCATATGATTTAAGGAGAACTTCATCAGTGAAGTGATATTTGGGTAGTTCTTGATTTATGCTTATTTGACAATATAGTTTACAGGGAACAGTATGAGAGGTGAAAGTGCAGGATTTTGTGGGAAACATGTCTGAAGGACACCTACCAAGATACTAATGGGGCTGCCTAGGAGTGGTAGATTTTCCCTACTTCTTTAATCAGAATATCATTTACACAGTTTCTACAATAAGAATGTACTATATTCACAATAAAAATACATGTATATATGATTTTAAAAGGAATATAGTTTGGAATATTAAGATCAAAACCAATAATTTATTGTGACTAGGTTAGGAAGGATCCAGAATCCTAAAGATCGGGATTTTATTCTGCAGGTAAATGAGAAATAAGGAAGGCCTTTTTATAGAATAGTAACATTATTAATTGAAATGACTGGAGAACAATTCAAAAACAGTATTTGATTCAGCTCCCAAATGTGTTATATCTGCACATGCAATAGGTCAGAGAAGAAAATAGCATTATGGGCCGGAATGTTAATGACAGGCTTTAGGGAAAGACATAGTATTGGAGCTCATCTTGGAAAGAACTGTAATATTTAGATGGAGAAAAGGGCAGGGTAGAGGACATTTTAGGCTGAAGCATAGTGTGAGCAAAACTAAAGTGATGAGGACAAATGTTTCTGTTTGGAAATAATGAGATCTGGGGATGTAATGGTGAAATAATGGCAGATTAAGACAGCTTCTTGTTCCAGAAGGGAGGTTGTGGACTTGATTGTGTAAGCCAAGGGAGATTTTCGAGAAGGATAATGATGAGATAAAAATAGCACTTGAGCAAACGAACCTGGTTTGGCAGTAGCATTGGAGGAGAGGCAGTGGGAGAAGCACTACTCTCCACAGGGGTGATGGCTGTAGAAGCAGTAGGAACAGAGTAGCAGAGAGAGCACATTTTAAAATTTAAAAAATCAATTAAATGGATGAAGATTGGCTATTGGCTGTATGAGAGGCAAGAGTTAATTGTGCTTCCACTATAGAACAGATTTCTAAAGTCCTGAAGATAACTATAAATTTAACAATAAATTGCCATAAAATCCCATTCGTATGAAAATGGTAACACCCATTCTCATCATGAGGGCATAAATGTTGGGAATTTTTCCAGCCATTTTGCTGAATTGGATCAACCACTCATATTCTCCTGTTGAGGCCCCTTGGTGGTCCACCGTCAGCATTTATAAAAGGAGTGATTAGCCAATGGCCACAGGAAAGAGCAAACCTCTCTGGTAACAGTGGTCCACCTCCAACTTTACTCTTGTATGTACCATGTGACAGCAACCAAAGTAAACAGTGTGAATTAATATTGGAAATAAGTGGTTTGGGGTCTATTTGCAGTACATATTGGTGGGCAAAAGACATAAGGAATAAAGGTGTCATTTCCATCATATCTTCTTAAAAGATGGAAAAATTGTCATAAGCAATTACAAATTAAATCATCTTCATCCAGACTGACTGGTATAGATGTCCTAGAAATCAGCTCAAAGTATTATGTGCCATGAAGTCACATCACACAGATCACCAATTACCATGAGTAGGTAGGAAAAGGGAGTGACAAGTGCTTGGATGCCATGTTACATATTCATCAGGAAGTACTGAAGCAGAAGGCTCCCCTTTGATCATTGGATACCAAATTATCAGCAGCATTGGTAGGGGATGCATTATGAAGGCATGTCCATCAGATGATCACAGAAAACTACCATCAAGATCCCAAACAGTAGTATTTGCAAAGTATTGAAATACCCTTTTAATTCTCCAATCTCAACTCCCCACTGTGCAGAGTACATTTTTCCTCTTTTTAGATAGGAGACCTGAAAAGATTGCTGAGCAGCTAAACAGTTTGGCTGGCATCATGATTACAGAAGCAGAGTGGGAAAACTCTGAGCTGGTCAACAGAGTAGTGTTCGAATTTTGGAGACCAGGGATGCATCACTTAACCAGTCTGTCTTGTTTTCTTTTCCTATAAAATAAAAGAGCCAATCCATCTCACAGGGCTTTTGAGAGGATCAAAGAGATAACAGGTGTGAAAGAAGGGTTCAAATACAAGATACAGTCAGTGTGAGTAGAATGTAAAGCTCCCATACATTTTTTAATTTGCACAGCCCACTAAGGAATATGGGTCCCCTAAAACAGTGTGTTTCTTGCTCAACCTGCTGTTGCAACAGAGGTTTAAAGAGCAAACTACTGTTTTTAACCACTCAGCACGAATATTTAACATGGCGTCCAATGCCTGTCATAGAGCTTTGTGTTCTATACATGGTGATTAGCAATAAGCATATGGAATAAGACTACATAAGCTGATTTCCGGGTGAACAAGGCATTCATTCATTAATTTTCCAAACATCACTGCTATTCCACATATCTGGGTAGTGAAGACACAAAGGAATACAACACACAGTTGCTCTGCACAGAGTCTCAAAGCTCACAGGTAGAGGGAGAGAGATCACCCTGTACTCACAAAGCCAAGTGAGAGCTAAGGTGTGAAGGAAATGCTATGGATGCACAGAGGAAGCAGTGAGGAACTCTGCCTGCAAAACTTCTTACCCAGGGGATGACATCTGAGTTGCAGGTCATATCAACGTCTGGCAGACCAGCTGGATAGGATACTGGGATTGCGAGCTGTTTACAGCAATGTAACCTCAGGGTTTCTGACTCAGGCCCTACATCTCAGGATACTCCCCTCACACTTGAACCCTCCAATCCCCTCTTTGAAGCATTTATCTTGAAGTTTTCTATGACCTCATCAGGTACCTGGGACTAGAGGGGTGGCAACTGTCTGAGTGGAGAGTCCAGGACCTGGACCTGAACCTCTCTGGGCCTCAGATCTCTGTTTCTCTTTTTTGGGATAAAAATATCTTCTGGGAGAACCAGCACTCCAACTCCATCCCACCCTATGCCCAGCATGCAAGGTTGATCAGATGCACCAAGGAGAGTTGGTCATGAGCCCTGTAGTCTATCCCACCTTCGAGGACTATAGCCTGCCTAGCAGATTGCTCCCACTGGCCAGCATACTATTTCTCTTGTAAAGCAGGTGAGTTCAAGGATGACATGCTGATTTGGAGTGACTCAAATGGTTTGCGTAGACAGGGACCTTGCACACCCTAGGGACAGCTGTGGTTTGCAGGGAGCAGCATGTGTCTCCACGGGACTGCCCTATGCTGGAAAATTTTTCCACTTACAGAGCTGACTCATAAGTTAGTGTTCATTAATTACAGCAGCTCACTCCATTATGGCAAAAATACCTGCACAACAGACTGTTTTCTTAAGAGGCCAGCAATACAGAAAATTAGTCTCTGCCATTTCTTCTTTTTATTTCATTAAAAATATTCCCTTCTGTTCTTCCGTTTAGTCTCTGACAGAGTCCTGTCCCTATATTTTTGCTTTCTCTTCAAAACAAAACAAAATTATAATTGAATAACTCAAACTACCTCATCAGCACTTTATTGCCACATGGAACTGATCAGCTTTAGAAGAATAAGCTGAGACTAGGATGACGAGGCACATTTTCTAAAGTGCCCAGGACACAATGGTGAGCACTAAGAAGGAAATGGACTTAGTTTAATTAGACTGAACTATCATGTCGGGGCAGGGAGAGCGCAGTCACATGAATAACATTTCATAAATACACTTTCTTAAAAGCAGGATCTCAAATAATGAAATTATCAATTATTCCACGTGATAAACCTTACATATTTTACAGCAGAATATGTGGCCTTACTCAATGTGGCATGGCACAACTGTATATGAGTGTGTTACTATTATGAAAAGTCTTTCAATCCTAATTAGTATCTGCTATTTTTTTTATATCCCAAAATCTACTGACACCATATGCATTGTTATTTACCATGTCCAAAAGGTAACCTTGACTTAAAGTAAGCTGAGGGAAAAAACAAGATCTAGGTTAATGAAAAACAAGGCTTTTCTTCCTTGTTTTTACCCCCTCCAATTGCCCCCACCCAATCCCCCCAGTGATAGATGTTGAGAGACAAATCAGAGTGGCCCCCTTCAACACTGTAAGAACTACCCCAGAATTTTCTGGGGTGCTTGAAAACAAAGCACCCCAGAATTTTTAAGAAATTGAAGATCAAGAAAGATGTTAATTAATTTGCAAAAAAACTTCTTGCCTCATTTCAGTGTGCTGTGTAACTAGGTAGCCTGAAGCTATATATAGCATCTCGATGCTATTCTTGGGTCCTAATACAGTTTTAATAATTTAATTTAAACAATGTTTCAAACAGTGAGGAAGAAAACTAGTTAAATATCAGGTCAGAACAATCAGGTGCCATAGACTCTTCCAAGTGTCTTTTTCCAAGCCTAGTTTTCTCTGGCACATCTCTTACATGTGTCATGTAAATATTCTACACCATGCTGCAAGGGACAGGTTGTAGGGGACTTTTTAGTAGATGTCAAACTCACTTAAAATGATTCATTTTTTCATTCATTCAGTATTTGCAGAGCTCTGACTTACCAAGTGCCGGTCTTGTGCTAGAGGCGGGGAAAACAAAGAAGAGCAAATGATGGATCCTGTTAGACTGTGGTTCTTGCCTTAAAGATGCCTACTCACCAGTGAAGGTGACAAATGTGTAGACACAATGAAAGGACTTTTGGCAGCAAAGTGGACCGAACTGATGTTTCCGTAGGGTGCCGGACCTGGGTATACACCCTGGACAGTGAGACCTGGAGTTTCAATGCCCGGTTTAACGACAAGAGAGATGTGGCCTTGGCTTTGCATAAGGCAATGAGCTAAGGTCCCGGTTAAGGGAAGGGTCCTCGAGGGCCTGCACATACTTAAACCTGGAAATAGGAAAATAAAAGGAAAACAAAACAACAACAACCTCCGCCTGCAAGGCAGGGTAGCAGTAGGAAGGCTTAAGTGCTGAGGATCTGAGTAGAGACAGGAAGGCCCCTGGGAGAAATCGAAACACAAGTCTGTACCCCTCTTTATGTGGGGTTCAAATTCATACTGCCCACAAGATTCAGAAATCCCAGGGCTGAAAGCAAACATCATTCCTGTCCTACCCCACCCCCACCCCGGGCCATTAGAATTCCTGGAATACTGATAGAAGCAAGTGAAAAATGACTCTAGGGAATGAAAAATTATTCTGCTGAAAATAAATTCACAATAAAAAATTTCAAATCATATGAAGAAATAGCCCACAATAAGAAGAATCAGCAGATGCAACAAAAGAAGAACTGGAAATAAGCAAAAAATCTAAAGGTTGTTATACAACATAGACACTTATGGTAAGAAATTAAAGAAGAAATACAAGCCATTGTGAAAGAAGAGACCATTATGAAAAACAAACAAAACACAGACTAAAAAAAGAAACAACATCTAGAAATAAAAGAATATTATATAGTCTTTTAAATTAAACACTAAGTGTTTGGATTAAATAGCAGAAAGGACACAGCCACAAAGAGAATTAATAAACTGGAGGATCTAAGGAAATCACTCAGAGTGAACCCTATAAAAATAATAAGAAGAAAAATATGATGTACTAAAAGACATGGGAGGTAATAACAATAAGATACCTAACAGTTGTTAAGCCCTTACTGGATACCAGATCCTGTTCACATTGCTTCTCTGTATTAATTCATTCAACCTTCACAATGACCCTCTGGGGTAGGTACTGAGATTAGCCCCAGTTTTACAGCAGAGAAAACCCATGCGGAGAGAAGTTAAACGATAGGAAATAGACACGAGGAGGTAAGTGGGCATTTTCTTCCCAATGCGTTGCCCCAAGGCCCTGCTTTACTGTCCTCACTCGGGATCCAGCTACACCGTCTCCCTCCTTGGCTCACTGTGAAGCAGCGGCCAGTGCAGGGATGCTTTACTTGGCATCACTTCCCATTTGTCCTTGCCTTACTCCCCCTTTATCAACCTCGTAACCCTGACTTTTTACCCTTGAGATAAATCATTAGCAGTTAATTGATGTCTATTATAATAGATCATTAAAAATATTATGAATTAGTGAATTAGTATTATAATCACAGTATTAAAAACATGGAAGTAAATGCCATAAGGAATAGTTCTCTCCCAAATTCAAAACTTGTTATCTCTGTGAAAGTGAGACAACTACTTTTAGCACTATTTAAAATTTTAAACCACTTACATGCATTTCCTGCATAATAATTTAAATATATAAGATTGATGATGAACTAAAGATGTTTCAAACACACCCCAAAATTTTCATTCATGAACCTTCATGAACTCATGAACCCTAATTTTGTAAAAAATTAGTTACAAGCTAGATAATAAAAAAGTCATTAATTTCAAACTATAATATCATACAAAGCATTTTCTCTAAAATGCAGTAAAGCTATAAGTCAATATTAAAATGTTACTCAAAGCATATGTTTGGAATTAAGTAAATGTCTAAGAAATTCATAGGTCAAAAATAGATCATAATGAAATTATGAAATATTTAGAACTAAACAGTAATTTAAAACTTAATACAAAATGAGATTTACAAGTGGACATAGAGAGAAATTTAGCCTTCAATGTATACATTAAGAAGTAATTAATATTTAAAGTTAATATGCCACACAATTCAAGAAGTAAGAAAAGAAGGGAAACAAATTAAAGATGAACTTATTAGAAAGGAAAACCAACATACAACAGAACACTCAAAAACCAACCAAACAAAGCTAGTGTTATGAAAATATTAATAAAATAAGAAAAATCTGTGGTAAGATCCATCAAGAATAAAACAAGAGAAGTCACATATAAAGAATATTAGGGGGGCAGAGTTAATGGATAATTTAAAACCATCTAAAGGGAATATTATGATCAGCTTTATGCAAGAAAACTTAAAAACTTAGATAAAATGGAATTTTCCAGATAAATGATAAGTTACCAATATTAACTAAAGAAACAAAGAAATCTGAAATCTCTACAACTTAAAAAAAATTGAACTTACATTTAAAAAAAGTATGCTAACCAAAAATCAAAGCCAGAGGGTTTTGGTGGTGAGTTTTAACAAGAATTCAACAAAGAGTTAGCCTTAAATTATGTAAGCTGTTCTAGAGAAGAAATATGTAAACTTTATCTTATACAAACTGTTCAAGAAAATAGAAAAAGAAGAAATATAACCCTTGATATAAAAACTTCATTAAAATCTTTGATATAAAAAGACCATATGACAGGGAAATGTTATAGACCAATCTAACTTATGAGTGTAAATGCAAAAATCCCAAATGTAATATATGAAACCAAAGCCAGCAAGCTATTAATATACCAAAGTCAATAAGAATTAAGAAGGTAAGGTTGGTTTAACCTGTGAAGTCTATTCAGGATTTCACTATCTTAATAGATCAAAGAAACCAATTATCTTAATAGATACATAAAAAGCATTCAATACAATTGAATTTGACAAATGTAGCTTTATAAATCAATGGGGAAAGAATGTACTATTCAAAAACCCAGAACAGAGGGGAAAATAAGACTTCTCATAGTGAAAAAAATAAAATGGGACTTCCAGCTCACATCATATATAAAAATAATCTTAGGTGAGTTAATGACCTAAATATGCAAAGCAATTTTGACACTTTTAAGACAGAATATAGATGAAAGTTGTATCGCCTCATCATAGGATAAAATTTCTTAAAAGTCCAAAACCAGAACAACACATAAACAACTGGTAAAAATGGACAAAAGTATGAGCAGCAACTTTCAGAAGAGAAAGTCTGAATTCCTAACAGGTAATCAGGCTATGGCAATTAAGTCACTCCTAGCTTACTGAGAAATGCGGATACTGGTAATACCAAGTGGTAACAAGATGGGACAGGAACTTCCACACTGTTGATGAGAAGGTCATTGTTATGATCACTTTGAAAGCTATCAATGTCTAGTTAAGCTAAAGATGTGCATATCCTATGACACAGCTATTACAATTTTAGTTATATTCTTTAGAGAAACAATTGTACAAAAATACAAAAGAGAATTTATCAGGATGCTCACCAAAGGATTGTTTGTAATTGCCAAAGACTTAAACACCAACTAAATAACCCTCCATGAGGAAATGTATAAAGAAGTTGTTCTCTAATCCTGTACTGGACTACTGATGGAGCAGGAGATATGAATGGACTAGATCTACAAGAATCAACATGCAGTAATCTTACAACATAATGTTGAATTAAATGTAGAATATTGCAAAATGATTCTTAAAATTCATACCACTTATGTATCTTTGAAACCCATGGAGCAATATTACAAAATGCTTGCAAATGCATACATATATGGCAAAAGTATAAAAACATAGATAGGATACACAAAAATCAACTTCAGGATAGTAGTTGCTTCTGGGAAAAAGGCTTGGGAAAGGATAGAATTGGTGGTCTTTGGCTATATCTGTAACTTTTACTTCTTTATATTATTTAAAGGAATAAAACAATTAAGAAATAATGTTAACACTTTGACACCTGAATAAATGCACACATGAATAGTACAGTATTCACTGTCGTTGACTATATCTTTGAAATATACCATAAATCAAAATTTAGTACGTATTGGATGTTGCAATAAATGTTCAACTTTTGCCAGGTTTCACAGTGGCACTGAGGACTGAGCAGATAACTCTGTCTGCCCAAGGGTCCGAGGGAGCCAGCTTTCCAAAATGGCACTCTAAATGCTGTGATAATGAAGAATGAGAAAGAGGCTGATTGAGAGAGAAAAGGGGGAAGTTCTTCCAGATGAGGAAATAGCATGTGGGAAGCCATGGTAAAGCACGGTGTTGTGGGAACTGGGAGTCTCCTGGAGTAGCTAACTGTGGATTGGTAGTACATATGCACGGGAGGGGAAGATAAGTCCTCTCATGGCTGTAGGTCGAGATTTGGTATCTTAGGAAGGCAAAACACACACTGAAAGCTCTTGCCTCTAGCTGCAGTCCATGTCCTCTTCTAACACAGTCAGTTCTTCATGGGCCTTCCTGCTCAAGACACTCTTCCAGTCACTGCAATTAAACATCTAGTAGAGTCAAAGAATTGCATGTTTGGAAAGGCCTTAGCAACCATCTACTAGTCCATCCTCTCTTTTTATTCATCAAAGCACATATTGATCACCTTGAAGGCAAACAAATCTGAAAGTTTTTATCTTTGCAATCTAAGTTAACTCAATTAGCTTTCTGGGAAAATTGATTCTTAGAAAAGATTTATGAAGGAATCAGGAAAGATGGTGTTCAGAGAAGTTGTCCATTGGTGGAAGTAATACTGTGATATATCCTTAATAAATTACAAATTATTTTGATGGATTCTTAACCATAAAAATTAATAAAAGTTGTCTCTTTAATTCATTTTCTAAAGAATGAAACCCCATCTCATTCCACCCCCAAGTCTGGGAATTTTTATCATACATGAGAGAAGGAATAGAAAGAATTCATAAGGCTTGGTCACTGTATGCAGAAGATGAAGAAGGAGTGATTATACATAGCTCAGAGGATTCAAGTTGAGATGAGAAGGAGGAATGTACACCCTGGGAAGGAGCAAGAATTTGCACAAGGAGACAAGGAGAATGGTTTGGGGCCAGACTGTTGCATTTCAGAATAAGACAACATGTTGCAAATCAATCTGATTCATGCCCCTCCCCCAGCAGCACACCTGCAGTAGCAGACCAGCATAATCAAGGCTTTCTCAAGGATTCTCCGTAATGTTCTGAAATATGATTTCCACCATAATAGAACAATCTGTTTCTTTTCTTGGTTAAACTTCACCTCTCAATAAAAATTTCTGGCAGCCTGGGAAGTGAAATCCAGTAAAGGATGTGCCCTCACTTTGGGGAATTGCTCTCTCATTTCTGGTCTTCTCTCCTCTTTCTCACTTTAGTTTGAAACTTCTATGTTTCCTGATCCTGCAGGTCATACTTGAGCCAAAGGTCAATCAGAATGTTCATGAAGAATTCCCCTCATTTTTCAGACTGCCACAACTTGAGGCTGTGGTCCAGGTGACACTGACAAGTGATTAGTGTGGATAGTAGCAGCAATCTGGATTTGAAAATGAAGATTTTTAGACTCATTGACCTATTTCCTCAACAACTGATGATCTAAATAGCTCTGGGCAGTTTATTTAAAAAAATTTTTTTTGTTGATTGATTTTTAGAGAGAGAGGGGAAGAAGGAGAGAGAGAAACATTGCTCTGGTGTTCCACCCATTCATGCTTTCATTGGCTGATTCTTGTGTGTACCCCTGGCAGGGGGATTGAACCTGCAACTCTGATGTATCAGGATGACACTCCAGCCAACCAACCTACCCAGCTAGGGCTGAGAAGTATCTTTATGTTACCAAATTTATGCTTTATTTTCAATAACACCCTCAACTATAAATTTGCAGGTAATATATCCTTTCCTTCCTGGCTTACAGATCTTTGCCCTGTTTTATACAGTTCTGAGGTAAGGTCATTTTGGAGAACACAAGTAGCATATTGCTCATGTCTTTTAGCAAATACTACAGCAAAGAAAAATGCTTGCTATATTAACTCAGCCGCCCAATTTCTTTCTTGACCTGGTAAAATGCCAGCAAACACTACAAAGCATGATATACATTTCTGCTTGCTTTCATTGTTAGTTGTGAATATTACTCACAGAAGAATAGTTCAGCTCTCTTTTTATTTCAGTATTATTATATATGTGGAAATATCTCTATCTCTTATTATTTACAAGTTAATAAAACCTGAGGAAAAACTTAAGCAGAAAGCATTCCCTATGATTATTGTTTGTTTCTTGTATTACTCTTATGCTTAAAACACAATAACACAAGAAAAAGCCTGTTTCTGTTTGGAAGTATGTTAAGGTTGAAGTGATGTCTGCTATTGGATAAATGTGTACAACTGTCAAAAACGAACGTTAGTTTTGCCAATGCCTGTCTTGGGAGATTATTCTAAATGAATTTAATGATGAATAATAGTTCCCAAACTGTGTATAAAATGTTCTGAACAACTCACAGTTGATTTAATATGTACCATGTACATATTAACAGATCCTAACATATAAGCACACTAGTATGTCCTGTATGGGCTCATGAACATGTTAGTAGGAAAGTTTTGTGAGTGATGCTTGTAATTCATGTGCATTATGCCCTGAGCATGCCTGCGAACTTTTAACTCCGCAACCTCAGATCTAGGCAGGCTATTGGGCAATGGCTGCACCTTCTCTTGCAAGCAAAACAGGACTTTTTTTTAGGTAAAGTTGAGATTTGGATTAGGAAGAGTAAAAGGTATCTTTCCTTTAAAGTATTAACATTGTTTTTTGGAGGGGGTTCTAGCCTGGAAGGTCATGGCTATTTTCTCGAAATTGGGGGATGTTGACCTGGGGGGCTGCAGGTCTCCCTGACATGACATATTGTCAGTTTTCAGAAGGAAGAGAAGGGGGTCTGGAAAAGAGACTTCCCATAGTTAAAGACTTTTGCAAGATTTCCTTTAAATAGCTTCTATTCATTAGGTTTGATAAAATATAAAGATATGTTGATTTAATGTTCTTACTCTGAATGTTTCCTTCATTTTATAAATCATAACTCACACATTTCCTAAGAATTGATTATTTTGTCAAAGTTTGAGAATTCTCTTTTTTCACCTGATGATTTTCAAGAAAAAAGGCATGTTTTAAAATGTTTTAAAAAGTAAACTACTTATAAGGCTTTGGAATGAAAGAATATTTATTTCAATCCTTTTTTAAAAATTAATAAAATGGAAAGGTAGATTTACTTCCAGTGTAAGTGGGGAGGCTTGAACAGGTTTGCCCTTCCACTTCAGAAAGTCCTCCAGGAATTTCTTCCTGTGTTGACTCGGAAAGACACTTATCTTCACTAGAGCCTCTTTCCTGTGGGCGTGTTTCTGGACAGCAGCACGATGTCATGTGAACGTGTCTCTGAGCATGGCCAGCGTCCGTGTCAGGTCTGCGCTTTGCCTGGTCTGCACCATGCAGTCTTGTGCCACTTCCTTCATTGCTCCGGCTTCTTCCCAGTCTGGTGGTGGCCAGAACCCCTCAGATTTTGGAACTGAGAGGATTCAGGGATCTTTTTTTTAGTTAAAAATATAAAATATACATAAACTATGTAACATTACATAACATCTCATTTTAATATATTTGTTAGTATGTGATTATACTTTATAAATAAATATATAAGTTAAACTATTTAATCTATTATTCTTTAAAAGCAAACAGCAGAGTGTCTCTGACACATGGAAGCTCACCAAGGGATAGTTCTCCCCGCTTCCCCCCTACAGGGGTCATCTGCCCCTGCGAACTCATCACTGTTACCCTAACTGGGCTTTTACAGTATATCCTTATCTATATATACAGGTGTTTCTATTCTTCTCTCTTAAATTACAATGGCACACTCTATGATCTCTCTTAGCTTTTTCATTCACCCTTCAATTTCTGTAAATGAGCTTCCTTTCACATGTAAGATGGCCACAAACTGTTGCAATAATTTGTATGGATACAATAGGTATCTCAGAGGAAGGCCTTATTGATATTTAATGTATAAAAATAAATATAATCCTTCTTCAGCACAGTTTCTCTATTGTAAAAATCTGTTTTAGAAGCTCAACAGATCACAGGATTCTGAGTATTGGGAAGAGGAATACAGGCTGGCTTGTTAGAAGAAGAGATATTCCTTTGATCATTCATTTTATAAGCCTAAAGCATAGTGTGATGTGTTTCTCAGTGAATAAGACCATCTTTTCTCCATGGAAGAAATAATTTGCATGCCACACACTTATACACCTGCGATAACCACTAAAAATCTCCCCATAGCTGGTACTCACAGCTATGTCCCCTTAACACACACACACACACATTATGCTGCATGTATAACTGAAGTTCTCACACTTGGAAAAATGGCCAATTTGTGCTTCTTGCCAATGTCACATTATCCTATTACCTTGTTTCTGCACCTGCTGTGTACAAACACAATTGTGATTCTGCCCTAATGACCAATTATCATTAGGTGATCAACAGCTTTTGTTAACGGGCTCTCCACGCCGTAGACACAGTCCTAGCCCTGAAAGGATAACATCAGTGAGTATCAACTGCAGTCTGTTTTTGAGAGTGAAAGGGCAGGAATCTACCAATATAGACAATAGACAAGAACCTGTGCGTCCTGCTGTCTACCACCAGCAGCTCTGCTGTGCATGCAGGCAAGGTTTCTGTGTCCTGTGCCTGAAGTCTGGTACCCTTTCTTAATTGTATTTCATGATGCCACATGCTGCCGTACTAGATAATGCTGTGGGTCCTCTGAAGAAAAACTACCTCACAGCTCTCTGCATGTCAGTGGGACAGTTGGAGAAGGAAAGGTGCGCTTTGCTGTTAAACATGTTTTGGCTCAGATTTCTAGTGATGAAATGCTAATTGTGTAACCTGGGAAATTTATTTAATCTTATTGAGCTTCTGTTTGCTGAGGCATAAAATGGAAATAATAGTTCCATCCTATGGGTGTTGGTGTGATGACTAAATATAACATTTAAATATGTACACATACACATGCCTGTGTATCATTGTTGTATGAGTCTTGATAGGCTAGATTAATATTTAGTAAAATCAACTCCAAAATTTCAGTAGCTTAAAATAACACAAGTTCGCTTTTTATACTCCATGACCCTTGTGAATCAGCAGGTAGGTTCAACTCACTCCATAACCCAAAAGGAAGCCGAGCCACTACGTTGAATTTTAGCTTCTCAATTATGGGTCAGAACTGATCACGTGGTTCCATCCACCCTCAAACTGCAATTGAGGATTTTACGAACTGCAATCCTACTATGGACCTGAAGATAGCAAATGAGAAATGTTTGGAGGACAATATTAATGCTTACAATATTTGTCTTTCAAAACCAAAACCTATTATAGTCAGTTCTCCAAACCTCAATTTTCTCATTAGCAACACATTGTGGAAATCCTTCTAAGCCAACAGGTTTATATGTCACTCATTATTTTTAGTGGCATCATGCTATAAATATACCACAAAGCATGCAGTCATTTCTTTATTGCTGGACTTTATTTTATTTTATTGCTACCTAATCACATTTAATAAGATATTTATGTTCTGATACTTTTATTTTGATGAGATAAATATCCTGAAGTGTCTAAATCTACACAAATTAACCTGTTTTAAAAGAAAACGTAAGGCTATGTTTACAAGTCTATAAATCTTATTTAAAATGGGATTATATAATTTGGAGCAAAATGTAAAGAAACTACTTCAGAGTAACATACTTTTCATTTCCCATTTCCTGATCTTTAACAATTCTCAACCTCTATCTAATCTAGCCTCTGTCTTTTCGTGGATATGTGGAGATATGCCTGATTCCCTTGGATAGAAGCAATACAGAGTTGAAAGATGCCTGCCCTTGCAGAAATTTCCTACCAGACCTGATCTGCCTTCCACTGCAGTCACAAAAACTACATTCGCTCTGACAGCATGGCCTGTTATGGACAAGATCATCTCATTAGGACTTAAGGACTAGAACACATTACTCCTCTTCCTGTGCATGCAGGAAGAGACAGCAACATCCAAAATAACACCGCAGTCAAGAAACGACAGGAGTTGACTCCTGCTGGTTTCCCCTCCGTCACCTCTTTCTCCACCTGTCTTGTCTAAATGCTTCCAATCTTCCCTTCTCATCAGGTTGTTGTCTCCTAAGTGTTTTCAGAACAATTTGCACAGAACAACCCCTTACTAAGCATAATTATCCCAAGCCTAGAAGTAAAATTGCTTTCTACTCAAAATTTTAAGAGGAAAGCAAACCCTTAGCAAAACAAAAACAAAAAACCCACAAAAACAGAAAACCCACAAAAACAGAAAAATATGCTCACACCATTAGACATTTCAACTATATTTTTAATGATTCAAATTCTAAAAACAGAGATATGAAATTGTTTCTTCAAACCTACTGCTCACTGACCTCTCCCTGGCTCTTACCCCAAATCTGCCAGATTAGATTAAACTAAGGCCAAAGCAACTTTTGCTATAGGCTCCAAAACAGTTTAAAAACACTCTAGTAGAAAACCGTTATTTTAGGAGAATAAAGCTTGCCAATTTTGCAGCTGCTTTCTAACATGCATCTGCAGGGGTGACACTCAAAATATTTAATAAATAGACTTGCGAGAGTCAGAGAGGACACTCAACCTATTAGAGCAGATGCCAGCCATAAACCATCTACGCAGCTGTGCCAGTGCACAAGGACTGCGGATGAGCCCTGCTCACACGCCACTGAATTGCCTCAAGAATTTTCACTGGCCTCCCACAGCAAGCTCTGCTCATGTCTCCTTACTCAGGATATGAATGCTGTATACACGCATATACATTAAAAAACCTTGGAAGCTGCATCCCCCTCTTAGTGACAGTTTACTTTGATTCCATTCCATACTTTCATTCCAGCATCTGCACAAACAAAAACAGCACACACATGTAGCAGTGTGGCACAATTCTGTGTTTGTGAATCATTTGGCAGTAACTTAAAACCCTGTGCTGTGTAGATCAGCTTACAGTTCTGGCTTTAATGTATCATATATTTAGGTCAAACTTAGAGACAAATAGATGTTATTCCTATACTAGAAATATAACATGTTAGTACTTAGGGAATGTATGAAGGGAAAACCTAAACTGGGGAGATTTATTTATAACAAGTTGTGGATTTATTCTTACATGTTTAAACTTCAGTCACCTTTACTGTATTCTCCATTTGATGCAGTACATCTATCGAGGCTTTTTTCCACTGCTCAAACAATTTTTGAACTTGTTGATTTTGATGCCTTTTAGTACTTCTGCCGTTTTTTTGTTTCACCTTTCCACATTGGCAAAATGTTTCTCATTCAGGACTTTTTTCATACTGGGAAACAAAAAAGAGTAGTTTGGGGAGAGATCGGGTAAATAGGGAGGGTGGGGCCTGGAGACTATGCTGGTTGTTTTTTTTTTTTTCCCCCAAAATGGAACACTCGGCAGGGGGTGGGCATGTGTGCTCATGAATCACTCATCATGAAATGGGCAAACCTGTTGAAAGTCTTCAAAACAAAAATTCACTGGAGCTGAACACAGCCTCTCACAACAACGCCAGCTGGCCCATTGATACATATGAGTTGCTAGAACACTTACCTAGTGGGGGAAGCCTATACTTAAAGGGTCCTGCCCTCCAGAAAATAATTCTATTTTGGGGGGTCCCCCCCTCATATTAGTTTTCTAGGGTTGCTGTAGCAAATTACCACAAATTTAGTGGCTTAGAACAAAATATTTTTCCTCTCCCAGTCCTGGAGAAAAGAAGTCCAAATTTAAGGTGTTGGTAGGACTGAGATCCTGCCAGAGGTTCTTCGGGAGATTCCATTCCTTGCCATCTTCCTGTGACTGCATTGTTCCAGTCTCTGCCTCCATCTTCACACTGCCTTCTCCTCTCCTGCCTGTCTTCTCCTCTATGAGTCTTTTATAAGGACACTTGTTATTGGATTTAGGGCCTGCCCAGGTAGTCCAGGGTGCTTGCTTCATCAGAAACTGAACTACAGCTGCAAAGAATTATTTCCCAGATAAAGTCATATTACCATGTTCCAGGGATTTGACATGGAGGAGGTGGAGAACAATTCAACCACTGCAGGCAGGGTAGGAACAAGCAAGGATACAGAAGCAGGGAGGAAATTTAATGGATAACATGAGTACAAATCAAAGAAAAAATATTGAGGAAGAAAAAATATTTTTAAAATCTTTTCTTATATCAAATGTATGTACTGAGATTTATGTAAGTACAATTATCACCTCTTTAAGTGGTTCCACTGCTTTGCCTTATATTGGCATTGATATTTTGTGTTTTTATTCTTGTCGAGAGAGCTAAAGCACTTATCTGAGCATTTCCAAATTTCTGCCCTTAACTTTGATTTTGACTTCCTTTGAGCACTTCCTTTAACCACTGCTGAGCACTTAAGGTAGGGTAGGGCACAGACAAGCAGAAAGCAGAGCTACATCGTAGTTCCAAGTTGATTGCACACCATTTCTCACATTCAGACTTGGGGGATTTCAAGGTCTGCAGTTGTTTTCCCATCATCAAAATAGTGGTGTCCTCTGGAAAGCCCAATTCTCAGTCACTGTCTTGCAAGCTCATGACCATCCTTGACCTATCTCTACCCTGAACTCCTTCAAGCCTAAGAGTTTACATCCTCCCCACACAGCCACCACCAGACCCCCCTCCTTGGGCTTCAGATCAGCTTCCCCAGTGAATTCCTCCTTCATCAGCTCCACCTCTTCCACACCAGTCACAGAGAAGTCCCTTTGCACAGGGCTCCCATTCAGATATGAAATGCTTATTTCTCCATGGCTGCTTCTGATTGCAGATTTGCAGATGTTTTCAGCTGGGTGTATTTGGTTACTCTTACATGTCCTTTCATTGAGTGGATCCTTTCTCTCTCTTCTTTTAAAAAAGATTTTATTTATTTATTTTTAGAAAGGAAGGGAGAGAGAAAGAGAAGAAGAGGAACATCAATGTATGAGAGAAATATTGATCTATTGCCTCTCCCACACCCCCAACCAGGGACCTGCCCCACAACCCAGGCATGTGCCCTGCCTGGAAATTGAACTGGTGACCTTTTGGTTTGCAGGTTGGTGCTCAGTCCACTGAGCCACACCAGCCAGGTCTCCATTCTCTCTTTTATTATATTTTAAGTTCTGTGAGATGAGGGGTCCTATTCGTTATGTACTTCGGAACAAAAATGTGCGTTCCACTGGTGGGAACTTAATACTATGATTGCTCTGATTGCTAGGATGTATTTCTCAAACCTAATGTGCCTCTAAATCACTCGGTGATCTTGTTAAAATGCAGACTCTGGAAAACAGCTTGAAATGCTGCATTTCTTCCAAGCTCCCACAGAACTAGGATCTCCTTGTCTATGGTATTACACTTGGAATAGCAAGGTTTTAGGGCCCCAACAAGTTTCAAGGAGGGGGTCCTATGAGTTAAGTGTGTCCTAAAGAATGGTTGGGAATGAAATCGCCATGCAGCTAAGTGACACTGAAATGGGTCACAGGGACTCTTTTCCATTTAGATCATTGGGTAAAAATTCCATGCAAGCTACACAGGCCTGGTGTTGAGAACCCTGTTACAAGCGATAGAATATTTTGGACTGTCCTTCCTTTTCATATTTCCCTACGTCCTTTTAAAAGTGGAAAACAGTCTGGAGGGTGTAGCTCAGTGGACTGAGCGCGGGCTGGAAATCAGGCATCGCAGGTTCGATTCCCAGTCAGGGCACATGCCTGGGTTGCAGGCCATGTCCCCCAGCAACCGCACATTGATGTCTCTCTCTCTCTCTCTCTTTCTCCCTCCCTTCCCTCTCTAAAAATAAATAAATAAAATCTAAAAAAAAAAGTGGAAAACATCCCTGATCTGTGTGGCTCAGATGGTTGGACATCGTCCCGCAACGAAAAGATCATCGGTTTGATTCCCAGTCAGGGTACATGCCTGTGTTGCAGGTTCAGTCCCCGGTCAGGGTGTGTGTGTGAGGGTCTCTCTCTCACTGATGTTTCTCTCCTGTTATTTCTTCTTCTCTTCCCCTCTCTATCTAAAAATAAGTAAATAAAATCTTTTTAAAAATAAAATTAAAGCAAAAAACAGAACCTCACAATATTTTTTCTTAGTCATAATACTGGGATCATAATTAGATATAGTTTTGTCTTATGGGATGAGACAAACACAGAGTCTGTGTAAGACATCTCTTGGCATCGAGAGCTTACAGGGACCTTATAGTAATGAGTATCAGAAGAAGTCCTCACTGAGGTAATGCTCAGGGTACAGAGCTGGGTCAAGAACAAAATGCAAGACTTATGTGCACATCTGCCCAGCCGCCCACTGAGGATCAGAGGAAAGGTGGTGCTGGAAGCTACCAGACTCACCCACCACCTTCCAAAGTGCTGCCAGCATTACCGTACATTCCTTCCACCCAGGTCCCCTCCCCTCCCAGCTTCTGTTGTCACAATAGGAGATAACACTTCTCAGCTTCTGAGTTCAGCCCAAGGCGCTAGCATCATACATCTTTCAAGAGCAGCATGGTCAAACAAAACTTTCAGGGACAATGGAAATGTTCTATCTACCGTCCACCCGTTCTAATACATGTGAGTTAAGGGCACTTGAACCATGGCCAGTGCAACTCTGGAACTGAAATTTAATTTAATTTAATTTTAATTAATTCAAGTGTAAATAGCTGCCTGTGGCTAGTGAATATTATATTGGATACACAGTCAGAAGCTGTAAACTCAGAGAAGACAGTTTAGGCAGATGGATCAGGTAACAAGGAAATAGCCCTCTGAAGGTACACCTTAGCCTTTTTATGTACTTAATGTGAGTATGGAGCCCCTACGATTGTGGGGCATCTCCTTTAATACTGCAGCCAAAGCTGGTGGCTGTGTCAGTGTTCTCTATGCTACAATGCCACTTGGCCAATTAAGACAGAGATACCCAGGGCCCTTAGGTCTGGTTTAGTGTTCAGTGAGGGAATAAAAGGTTGCTGTGGGCTCAGTTGTTTTGATAAGACCATGCAGGCTTTATGCAGGCCCAACATTCTGACCAGCTGGGAAGAGAGTAGGCATGCAATTAAAAAAACTCATTTAAGAAAAGATGTAATGCAGAGGGAAGTCAAGAGGTAATTCAGTTCGGGGAGACACCCGAGGATTAGAAAAAGAGAATAGTAAGTGTCTGCCTATAACACAAAGCAATAAATTTCCTCATACAGTCCACTAGTATAACAAATGGGTCTTTTGCTATCTCTAAGATAAAGCCAGGGACCAAGTGGCCTGAATCTGACATGAGCAGATGTAGTGAGATTTACCTGTAGCTTGTTTGGTTAGTAATCCAGCCAAGCAGGGAGGGGTCCCTCAAGACCTTGGTGGGCACGAGGAGAGACTTGGTTGTGATCTAAAGAGAGCGCAAGTCCAACGCTTAGGTCCCACTTCAGCTCCTGATGTGTCCTAGAGCAGGCTATGGTGGCGGGCCACCTGATATTCCTAACTGCAGTATGAAAACGAAACTCTGAATGTGCTGATTTGGGCAGAACATTTTGCAGATGAGAAGTAGTATAAATGACGGATGGTAGAATTGGAATGATTAAAAGCATATTATAGCACAGAATTTAGTGTCCCCAGTGAATTGTTGACACTTTTACCTGTGAGGTGAACAATGCATGTACAATTTGCCCCGTTGGAGGAAAGACTAGCAGTGACCTGACTTCTGTGGAAGTCTCAGCCACAGGGTATTATGAAATTAGCTCTGGAGAAAACTGGTAGTGATAGTGGTCTTTTAACTGACACTCTCTCAGTGGACTGGAAGGCGGGCAGGAATGGTGGATCCCAGGGAGTGGGTGTGCTGTGAAGACAGAGGCTCAGAGTCAGACATACCTGGCTGCAAACAACTGTTTCCCCACTGAAGTTTGGCACTAGGATCAGTGTGGAGGTTTTGTTAAAGATACAAATTCCTGGCCCCTAAGCTGACCTACTAAACCAGAATCTGAGGTTGTGGGGTCCTGAACTCTTTGTTTTTAAAATAAGCACGTAAGGGGACTGCAGTATGAAGCTTCTCTAATTTTAGTCTCTGAAAGATGGTGATGTAGGATTCACAATACCTGAGTCAGGGCCATTGTATAGACATAGTGTGATTTTTTTTTTTAAGTGCAGAACAAAAAAGGCTCAGTAACTTGTAGCTGTTATTATTGAGCCATGAACGTAACTCCCTTGCTAAGCCTTTTTCACTTTGCTAAAACAGCCAGGAATTCTCAGCCAGATTAGCTGGTATCCCAAAGTTACAAGTTATTGTTTGAGTTTTGATAAAAGCAGCCTTTTCTGTTCCATTTTACTCAAAGTTTTAATGACACTAGCATAAGGTCCCGTTCAGGTTGGGGAATTTCTGTTGAGGGTGAAAACATCGACTACATTGTATCGGGTCGCGGGCTCCACTGAGTGTCAAGGACTGTGGGTTAGACCCACCAGAGAATGGTCTCTTGTTCCTTCTGGCCCAAGAAAGGCGATTGCACCCGGAGGGCTCCCAGCGCAGCTGCCTTCTGTGTGTGGTATGCTCTGCTTTCATTTGGCCACTTGAGCCTGGAAGAAAAGGGGGGAGGGCGAGGCTGGCGTTCTGCCCTGGAGCCCCAGAGAGAGTGAAGGTAGCTGCAAAACCTGCAGGCTCCAATTGCCGGGTCTGAGATTTCCGGAGGGGTGGGGTGGCTACGGGAAGACGCGCACTTGAGGTTCAGGTAGGACCGCGTAGTACCCTCCGGAAACCCTCCTCCAGCCGGGGGACTCGGATTGGCTCCGGCAGCGAGGTCAGCGAGGTCAAGACCCTTTCCGCGGCTTTCCCTGACCCGCCCCATCGTGGTAGTGGTGCTGTAGAGACGCTGGTTTGGGGCGGGGCGGGGGCATGCTGGCCAGACGGCCGGGCGCGAGTGGCAGCGCGTGGCCCGGAGCAAAGCCCGGCCTGGGGCGTCCGGGGACCGGATGGCGGAGCCCACGCTCGCCGCGGAGCCGGGGAGGTTTGCGCTCCGCTCGCCGCGCTGCAGGGAGGGCGCGGTGCCAGGCTCAAGCGCCCAGAGATCCAAAAAGAAAGCTTTTTATTTGCTGAGGATGAAGCCCCTGAAGGAGCCCACCCCCAACAACAACAACAACGTGTCCTTTGTGATCCATTGTCAACTAGGCAAGGAGATCAAACACATTTGCAGCAACTGCAGTCGGGGGGAGGACACCCGGGACGGTGAGTGCCGGGGCTCGTCGGGGCTGGCGGCGAGCGCGGGAGGCGGGGAGGTGGCTATGCTGGTCCCCAGTTGGCGGGCACCGCGGGCGTCTCCTACCTGGAGAACTGCGGGGACGTCAGCCCTGTACACAGGCGTGACACCCGCCCGCCCGGCACTTTGCAGAGTGCTGCCGGGAGCCAAACCGGACTGCATCCGTGTATATAGCATTGATGTATATATACTTCCCCCAAATGGGGCGTTTGAAATGAGGGCTTGGAAAGGGGCAAATCTGGGATTTTCTCTTAGGAAGGTGGGGTCTTAGGGTATCTGTCAGGGGCAACATTATTAGATTTAAAAGGTTTGTTGCACCTGCTTTCTTAGCGATGTGGGCTTCTTAGCTGTTCTCACATCCTTGCGTTTATGATAGGATATAGCCTTTGCTGGACTACGTTACAGATGTGGGTTCGCTTTGTAGCGGTAGTTTGGCCTTGGCTACAGCTCCCAGCGCTCTGGGGACTTGTGGAGTTGTTGAATGGTGTCTGTTTAGAGTAAAACATGGCCGTGATTTTTGGAGTGCCACAGCTGGCCCCTCTTGGAATGATGCCTAATAGTCAAAATGTGGAGGTGGGGGAGGGGCGTGCAGAGGCTTCTTCGGAGCGTGTGCGAGAGAGCAGAGGAGCGCCCCCAAATCCGATCTGAAGTGGGGCGGTGAATGGATGCCAGGCTGCCAGCGACTCCGGCAGACAGAGCCAAAAAAGAGGGACAGCTCCGCGCGGACCAGGCAGAAGCCTCTGCAGCTGTGGACGCGCCTATGTGATTATACATTTCGCAGGAGCCTCCAGGCAGTTGTGAATCAGCTCACCGAGCACACTCGGGAGGGCCACGGAAGGTCGTGGAAAAGTTTTAGGCAGCAGATTTTGCAGGGAAAGCATCAGCTACTGGCCAGCCTGAAGCTCATTGCCTGTCTTGATACTTGCACCTGCTTGGGCAGACAAGAGTTTCTAATCAACCAGGCGGGTTCTCTTGCTCCCCCTGAAAGAATAATACTTAGGATCCCTCGCGTTCATTGCTGGCCTCTAAAGTGCAGAGTAATGAAGTGACTGTGGCGTGGCTAATGTCTTTTCAAAATTAGCATCCTGCTAGTGTGATTATACTTTTCTTTGATTAAACTGTGAGAGAGGCTGTGCAGGATGGCACTAGGCATCCAAGAGGAAAACTGGGGCCATACTGGAGGAGGGCAGGCATGCACAAAACACACTAACACTGCTCCTGTTAGGTTTAGGAGAGGATATCTGTTTTTCGAGAAGCATACACTTACCGAGGTGTGTTGAGTCCTTTGGTTATGATACACGCTGCTGACACCTATGGAATGTAAACGAATTGATGGGATGATCCAAAGCCAGACTTGTACCACAAAATGTAATAGAGCATGAGATGCAGCCAAAATATTTTTAAATGAATCACTCTGTTGACAGAATTGCTTCCCACATGGACTGCTGCTTTCACAACCTTGGAGTTTATGTAAATTAGAATCTCTAACTGTTGCTATAATAGGGAAGGGTCTATGTCTACACGCATGGATGTGTGTTTGTGTATGTCACCACAAACATGATCACTGGCAAACATGTTGGTGTATACTGTGGACGGAGGCGGGCATGTTTCAGCTTACAGCACACATTTCTGCTTGCATCATCCCTGCAGTCCCCGACACTCCAGAACACACCTATGGATGTCCCCATGTCACCTGATATAACTAAAGTCTTTAGTTCAGAAGGATTTGGTAGGGGAGACCTCAGGCTGTGGTGACTCATTTTTTGCCTAATTCCACGCTGCGAATCCTGACTTCCTAATGGGTGGTACACTCATTTAGTCACTGAAATAGAATGAGGTCAGGAACTTAACCCTTCTGTTTTTACTGCCAGAGTCCAACACAGCACTGCCCAGTGTAAAAGGAAAGGAAGTTCAAATAAATTGTACTCTTTGCAAGCACTGACCTTGTATGATAGTTTGTCATGAGTGGATGTTCTGTTAGATAAGTTCTCTGGAAGCGATTTTTAACTTGAGTCATCTTTTCTGTGTATCAGGAGAGCCCGATATTTTAAAGGAAACATGCAGTAAAGATTGCGGTAATTCGAACAAGTTCGGTGAGGCACCGTAGAAAAGTATGTTTCTGATGGTGGGGCACACCTGCATGATGTCCAGCGCCATAAGGTTTCTCATTTAGCACCTAGGAGGCCATTGAGTGGCAAGCAGTGAAAATTCTGGTCCAGTAGGAAGGCCTCACTTGAAATTGTACACAGCTAACATTTGCCATTTCTTTCATTCTTAATTTCTTTGTATATAGAAATGGTAGGTATTCTAAATATAGTTAAGTCATATTTTACTAACTTTCAGTGTAAAGACAATCTATAATTAAAGTACTTGGCTGATACAGAATAAACTTTAAAAGAAAAAATATTTCTGGATGGTTGAGCAGATATAAAAGGGGGAATTACATTTTGGCAATCACTGTTTTACTTAGGAGTATTTTTTTAAAAGTTCCTGATATCCACTAAATAGTATTAAAGATGCTTTGCTGACCTTATTTTAAGCAATTATTTAAAATTTTTATTTACTTGTTCTTATAGAGAAGGGAAGGGAGGGAGAAAGAGAGGAAGAGAAACATCAACGTGTGAGAGAAACATCCATCAGTTGCCTCTCACACATACCCTGACTGGGACCAAGCCCATAACCCAGGCATGTGCCTGATCAGGAATTGAACTGGTGACCTTCCACTTTGCAGGATGATGCCCAAGCAACTGACCATACAGGTCAGGGCTTAAGTAATTTTTAAGAAATTGTAGAATACAGTTCACCATTAATGGCCAAAGGTAGCTTACATTTACTTCATCTTTATTATTTCGGCTTAATACAGAAGCCATTTTCTGATGAGGAAACAAGCTTATATAGCACTTCACTGCCAAAAGCTACAGAACAAGTACAGGGTAGATCAGAGATTCAAGTCCTCGTTTGCCTGTCTTTAAAAGCAAGGTGCTTTCCACCATGCTATCAAGTTGATTTTTTTTAATGGCACCTCTATTGAATGTAGAAAATTAGATAGTGTGATGTGTGTGTGTGTGTGTGTGTGTGTGTGTGTGTGTGTTCTATACTCATGTAGGTTTGATAAGCCAGGTTTATTAGGATATAGAATTAGAATGAATTACAGCATTTCCTACTATATTTAATTATTTTTATCTGATTTACCTGCAGATAAAGAGGCTATCATTGGTAGGAGTAGAGGGAAAGAAATTTTTAGCTAAGTAGATTAAAAATTATGTACATTGTAAAGCTAGAAGAGACAGATAAATCATCACTAAACATTTTGGAAGTCAATAGGAGAATATGATTGAGTTTATAAATAATTAAAATCAACTCCAGGGAGAAATCTATTCTAGAAAGCCAGTTATTTCTATATATAATTTTATACATATTTTCTAGTCTCATTCGAAATACTTTTGAGTCTTCAATAGTAAGAAATTGTCATAGGAATTATAATGGCATTAATAATTACACTTTAAGATGTAATTTCAACTACTTTTAACAGAAGTAAAACATGTTAACAGCTTTAAAACTGTTTTTAGAAATATTTTGAAGCCTCTTTCCTATAGCAGCACATGTTTCCTTTAAAACAGAGGACTCTCCTGATATGCAAAAAAGGTGACTCAAATTGAAAATCGCTTCTAGAGAATTTATCTAATGTAGTAATCAAATGATAAATAAATTCAGAAACAAGACATATGTATTGCAGCTGCTACTCAGTGCTTATTACATGTGATTCATCACTATTTCAGGATTGTCTTTACTTTACTAATTATAACTTCTATTCTTTAAATATTCATATAAAAATTTACTAATTTGTTGACCCAGTAGATACATTCCCAAATTTTGTTGTAGGGATATAAATATTTAACATGTTTCCTAGTGTATTCCAATACAAATTTTTGCAATGAGTTTGTCATAGTGCTTCTCCATTACTCTGACTGTAGGGTTCATCAGCAGGACAGCCTTTTAGAAGAGAATGCCTCACGAGTTTTTGTGGGTGAACCCCTCATTTTGCAAATGAGAAAACTAAGGTGCGTAAAGCTAAGATGAGCAGTTCCCCCCCCCAGCCCCCCAGCACAGTTTGGTGTCAGGGCTGCTCACAGAACCCGCCCCTTGATGACGACCCAGAGCTGGATCCTGGACTCTTACTGCCTGTGGCAAATCACGGCGAGTCCCCTTGCTGGCTGGGTGACATTAGGATACCACAGCATTATTTACTGCACAGGGTTGTGACGATTAAATGTGATAATTGGTACAAAGCACTTAGCCTGGCAAGAGAAAGTGCTGGAGAAATATTAGCTGTGATTACTATCATTTGTATTGTTACTGCCAAGTCCCATTTTGTGCTGGGTTTTTCCTCCTGCTCTATGGCGCTGCTTGGCCTCTTCTGGGATCCGACTTTCTTGGATTGGGTCCAAGGTGAAAGCACCCTATTCTCCTCTACTTTCAACAGTTGAAGTTTTTACTATTTCTAGTAAAACAAGCGGAGCAAAAGTGAAACTACGGAAGAGCCCCTTCAACATTGAACAAGTCAAACTTTTTTTTGTTTGTTTTAAAGTTTTAACAGTCACGACCAGTGTGTTCTAGATAAAAGCATACACACACACACACACACACACACACACACACACACACACACAATGACTAAACAGTTTTTGGTCAGGAAGAGAAAAGATTAATAGCTGAAGGAAATAGTTGCTGGAGAATTTTATCTACACGGTCTGAGGATATGACTCAAAATCAAAAGGACAGGTGTGGAGGACTTGGCCTGAAGCAAAAGACAGAGACAGGAAACTGCTTTCTCAAGATCAGGAAAGCCTGGAAAAGCTCTAACTTGGTCAGGGTGTAGAGATTGTGAGGGATCCTGAAAGGACAGGCCCCTGCTCAGAGAGTAGGGAAGAGAAGTGAAGAAGGGCTTAGCAGGCTGTTAGGAAGGGGTGTACAGAGCAGGGATGTTCTAAGGAAGCTGTGCTCTTACAATTTTATTAAAACATTCTGCACTCAAACAACTGGGCTGTTGATTCTCCTACATTTGTTTGTAAAATTAGCAGCGTATGTGTGCAGAGCCCTCTCAGCTTAACGAGTAGATAATAAGAGTTACAACAACCACTCATTGTCTTCGAATTCAGACTTTGGATTTTTGTGAGAGTAACAGGAAAGTAAACTGCTGAATTATTGGAGGAAGCCATAATGGTGTGAGTAGGGCAGGAGGGCTTCCCAGAGGAGGTGATATTTGGACTAGAACCTAATAGAGGAGTTTTCCCAGATAAAGAGGGAAGGACATTTCAGTAAGGAAAAAACCATACACAGACCATTTAAACTGTAAAAGATCATGGTTTGCTTAGGAAAGGGGGTAAATTCAGCAGGTAGAATTTGTGGAATGTCAGGGAAAATGACATAAACTAGTCTGGAAACCCATATTAGGGCATTTCATCCTTTTTTTAAAGTAATATATTTGTGAAGCATTTTTTATGTGCCACATTAAATATTGGGAATTAAATAGTGCTAGGATAGTGGGGTCTTTGCTCTCAAAGACCTTATACTGCAGTCCAGGGAGATAGGTAGACAAATATGTGCATGGAAGTTTAAGGTATTTTAGAAAGGAAAGTGTTATTTTAGAGACAGAAAGTAGAAGGAGTGGTTGGTCCCACCTTGGGCAAGAGAGAGATCAGAAAAATTCTAGTACTATCTTTTTAATCCTCATTTGAGGATATATTTATTGATTTTAGAAAGCAAGGAAGGGAGAAAGAGAGAGAGACAGACAGACAGACAGGCATTGATATGAGATAGTAACATCAATGTGAGAGAGAAACATCATTCAGTTGCCTCCTGTATGGTCCCTGACTGGGGACTGAATCCACAACCTAGATATGTGCCCTGAGCAGGATTCGAACCTGCAAACTTTTGGTGTATAGGATGACACTTTAACCAACTGAGCCACCTGGCCAGGGAAAATCCTGGTACAATGTATGAAAGAGTTCATATTTCATCCAGTGAACACCAAAGGTGGCACAGGGGTTTTTAAGCAGAGGCGGTGTGACCCAGTTACCTAAAAAAAAAGAAAAGGAAAATTTCACACTTATACCAGAAGTATACAGATTAAAGAACCCCTATAGACTCATCACCCGCATTCTCCCTACTCCTGCATCATGTTGAAGTAGGTTTGAGTGGATTTTGTGGTGGTGTTGCTGACAGTGCCTAGGCAGGGGCCAGACAAGAGAAGGGCCCAGATGCCACAGCCACTCGTAGTGCAAGAAAGGGCATTCCAAGACCTTGAACAGTAAGTGTCAAAAAAACAAGATTCTTCTATTTTAGACCCATAAAGAGGCCCAGCAACACTTTTAAACACCAGCAATTCAAAGTCAGTTTGCCTTTTAACTTTGAACTCATATAATTTTACTAGTAATTTCCCCTTCCATTCTAATGGAATCTGACACTTTACAGACAGTATCTGTAAATATTCACTTAGTTCAGGAGAAGAAATGTTAAAAATACTTGTAAAATCTATACAAGTACCTATATGTGTAAAGGGGGTTTTAAAAAATTAATAGGTAAAATATGTACATAAAATGTTACTGGGTGGGGGAGGCATTAATACTTGTCTGCTAGCCCCATTCATTTCTGTAGTTTGCTAATTAATATAAAGTAACAGCTTTTGGAACTTCATCAGGTATTTAAAGTTTAAATATGTGTCTGAAAGCAGGGGGCTTGGAGAGCCAGTTAGGAATCACCCTCAAAGTCTTTAAGGTCACTGCCAAGTAGGCAGTTGTGTTGAAAGCAATGAGATGACGGGGAGCCAGCTGAAGGCCAGAAAACAAGGGGCAGGAGAAGCGATGTGCTTCCCAGTTGATACGGGAGGAAAGGAAAGGCTAAAGAGGCAAAAGTTGCAAAGCTGTGGACACAAGGACCAGGAGCTAAACAAGAATCTAGTTGTTTGGTTGGCAAAGAAATGAATTGTAGAGATTTTCTGCTTGGGGATCACTCAACCAGTAACCATGTGAAAGAAATGATGTGCTGGTTGTACGATTTCAATATCCAAGGGCAGAGGAAGGCAGAACATGGTCATTCATTTACTTACACAACGAGCATTGATGCCTATACTGAAGCTGATGAGCGAATACAGAGATGGAGTTCCTGCCCTTAGAGAAACTTGCAGTCTAGGAAAGGACACTGCTATATAGTAGTTCCTCCTTATCCACAATTTCATTACCCACAGTCCAACACGGTCTGATAATGTTAAATGGAAAATTCCAGAAACAATTCATAAATCTTAAGTCGTATGCCATTCTGAGTAGCGTGATGAAATCTCGTGTCCTCCTGCTCTGTCTCACCCGAGACATGAATCATTCCCTTGTCCATTGTCTCCACATTGGATATGCTCCCTGCCTGTTCATTAGCTGTGTCCTTCATCAGATTGGTTATCGAAGGGAGCGAGCAAGTGAGATAGAGAGAGACCACATTCATATAACTTTTATTACAGTATGCAGTTATAGTTATTCCATTTTATTATTATTGTTCTTAACCTCTTACTGTGCCTACTTTATAAATTAAACTTCATCATAGGTTATGTATGTATAGGAAAAACAGTATATTGGGTTCAGTACAATCTGCTGTTTCAGGCATCCAGTGGGAGTCTTGGAACATGTTTCCTGCGTGTACAGGAGGCAGGCTCAGGATGCTGTGGACATATAGGTAGGGACTCCGTCTCCTTGAGAAAGTCAGGGAGGTCATGTGGGAGGAGATGGCACTTGAGCTAAACTGTGGTGGGAGGACAGGTTTGGGCTGGCAAAGACGCCTGAGGGAGCACGTGGGCAGGGTGAAGAGCATGTACAGACAAAGGTTAGGGGGCCTGAGGAGGACATCCGATGTAAACTACTCAAGGCAAGGGTCTTTCTTGTCTGTTCTCTTCACTGCTGTATTTTCAGTTCCTGGAATAGGACATAGCTATTAGATATTTAAATATGTGTTCAACATATGAATACACATGTTAATTTATTAATTATTAATTTACTTAATAATGTTATCAAATTTAGTCACCATGTTTACATTAGATCCTCAGACCTTATTCATCTTACAGCTGAAAGTTTGTACCCTTTTACTAACCTCTCCCTGTTTTCTCTGCCCTCCACTCCAAGCCCTGGAAACTGCTTTTCTGCTCTCTGTTTCTGTGACTTTGACTTTTTCTTTTTTTAGCTTCTACATATGAGTGATACCATACAGTATTTGTTTTTCTTTGTCTGGCTTATTTCATTTAGTATAACACTCTTCAGTTCCATCCATGTTGTTACAAATGGCAGGATTTCCTTTTCATGGCTGAATAATATTCCATTCCATTCATCAATGGGTGGACATTTAGGTTGTTCCCATGTCTTGGCTATTGTGAATAGTGCTGCAATGAACAAAGGTATGCAGATATCTCTTCAACATCCTGTTTTCATTTCCTTTGGATATATACCCAGAAGGATGAGTCTTGCTGCATCATATGATAGTTCTAATTTAATTTTTTGAGTGATCACTATGCCATTTTCCATAGTGGCTGCACCAATTTACATTCCCACCAACAGTGCACAAGGGCTCCCTTTACTCACATCCTGCCAACACTTGTTATTTCTTGTATTTTTGATAATAGTTATACCAACAGATGTGAGGTGATATCTCATTGTGGCTTTGATTTGCATTTGCTTGACGGATTAGTGAGGTTGAGCACCTTTACATGTTGGCCATTTGGATGTCTTCTTTGGAGAAGTATCTACTCAGATCCTCTGTCCATTTTTGAATTAGATTGCTTTTACTCTTGAGTTATATGAAATCTTTATACATTTTGGATATTAATCACTTATCAGATATATGATTTGAGAACATTTTATTTCTCATTTGGTATGTTGCCTTTTCATTTTGTTGACTTTTTTGGTGGGGATGCAGAAACTTTTTAGTTTGATGTGGTCCCCCTTGTTTATTTTTGCTTTCGTTGCCTTTGCTTTTGGTGTCAAGTTTAAAAAATCACTGCCAAGACCCTTGTCAAGGAGCTTACCACCTGTGTTTTCTTCTAGGAGTTTCATGGTTTGAGGACTTACAATCAAGTCTTTAATCCATTTTTAGTTAATTTTTGTGTGTTGGAAGGTAGGGGTCTATTTCCATTCTTTTGCATGTGGCTGTCCAGTTTTCCTAACACCATTTATTGAGGTAACTATCCTTTCCCTATTGTATATTCTTGGCTCCTTTGTTGTAAACTAATGGCCCACACATGCAGGGCTTATTTCTGGACATTGTTCTGTTCCACTGATCTGTGTGTCTGTGTTTATGCCAATGTCATATGTCTTGATTATTGTAGCTTTATAGTGTAGTTTGAAATCAGGAAGTGTGATACTCTTCTTTCTCAACATTGCATTGGCTATTTTAGGTCTTTTGTGGTTCCATACAAATTTTAGGTGACTTTTTTCTATTTGTGTGAAAAATATCATTGGAGTTTTCATTGCTTTATTGAGATATAATTCACATGCCATACAATTCACCAATTTAAATTTTACAATTGAGTGACTTTTAGTGTATTCACAAGGTTGTGCACCCTTCACCACAACACAGTTAGAACATTTTCATTATTCCAAAAGGAAACTCTGCTCCCTTTATCCTGTCCCCTCCAATTCCCCTATTTCTGCTACCCCAAGGTAGCCACAAATCTACTTTTTGTTTTTAAAGACTTCCCTATTCCAGATATTTCTTATAAATACAATCATGCAGTACAGTAAGGAGCAAAAGTAGGTTTACAGTTGTTTGTATGGAAAATAATACAATAATTGATAAATAATAACACAAGAATAAATTCTGTGTTTTGCATACTCACAACTGGAAACTCACTTTTTGCCACACACTACCTATGTTTCTGTGCCTGTCTTCTTTCACATAGCATGAGGTTTTCAAGGTTCATCCATGCTGTGGCATGAATCAGTACTTCATTCCTTGTTATTGCCAAATCATTGTGTGGATATGACACATTTTGCTTATTCATCAGTCGGTGGATATTTGGGTTGTTTCTAATTTTTGGCTATTATGAATAATATTGCTGTAGCATTTATGTACAAGTTTTAGTGTGGTTGTATGTTTTCATTTTTCATGGATGTATACCTAGTAATAGAATTGCTGGAGCACATGATAACATTTTTAACCATTTGAAGAATTGCCAGATTTGTATCAAACTGGTTGCCCCATTCTACATTCCCACCAGCAATGAGTATATGAAAGTCCCATTTACATCTGTCCTTTCCAATACTTGTTATTATCTACGTGTTGGATTATAGCCACCCTGGAGGATCTTTTAAGAAAAACAAGGTTCTGAGTTGGTAGTCAAGAACAGATCATTCAGTCCATTGAAGAAGGTCATTTTGTTTAAAAAACCTAGACACCTTCTGTAAATATATTTATATTATTCTCACATGCTATTTCCTTGTAATTATCGGAACAACTTTTGTGGTTGGAATTACTATTGTGATGATTTTAAAAAAGAAGGGACAGAGAACAGTGTGGTTGTGGCTTCTCCCCTGTCACCTGACCATGCTGCTATCCTGGCTGCCCCTCTGGTTCCTCCTCCACAGCTGCAGCTGGCTGCCTTTGGGATGTGAACCTCTGAGAAAGATTAGCTATTTTGTTCAATGGCATCTAAATTCTTAAAGTAATGAATTCAATGTGAAAATGATTCTTTTATGAAAATTTGGGCAAAAACGAGTACCCCAAGTAAACTGTCAGTTTATTAAAAAGTGAAAGAAGAAATTACCTGGCAAAGAATGTATTTGGTTAGAATTGGGGAAGCCTTGATGCCCTCTGCTCACTCTTGAGTCACCTCTGTCTTGAGTTTCTTCCACCTGTAAAATGAACTTACTTCTCTTCCCTGAAGATGTTGCTGAGGTACCTCACACCCCTCTCAGTGAGAGGTTGCTAAGCTGCAGCCCAAGAGCCATCTGTTTGTTTTTGCAGGCTGAGATTTTTTTTTCACTTTCAAATGGTTACTGAAATCAAAAGAAGAATGCTATTTCATGACAGAAGACACTTGCAGGAAAGTCAAACATCAGTGTGCATAAGGCAAGTGTTGTCAGAAGACGGCATTCACAGGTGTTACCATGCTGTCCATGGTGGCTTTACACTGCCCCTGCAGAGCTAAAGAGCTACAACAGAGACCCTCAAAGCCTAAAATATTTATGTAATAACTTATAAGATATTCTCTGGCCTTTATCAAAACAGTTTGCCAAAAAGAGCAGGATACAGTCAATATCCAGAAATCAAAGGCATTTTTAAATACCAGCAATAGGACAGCAGAAGCAGAAATCAAGAAAAAATCCCATATAACAACAAGAAAAATAAAATACCTAGGAATAAACCTAACCAAGGAGGTAAAAGACCTGTACTCAGAAAACTACACAACACTGAAGAAAGAAATCAAGAAAGACACAAACAAATGGAAGCATATACCCTGTTCATGGATCGGAAGAATTAACATCATCAAAATGCCCATACTACCCAAAGCAATTTACAGATTCAATGCAATACCTATTAAAGTACCAACAGCATATTTCACAGACATAGAACAAACACTTCAAAAAATTATACGGAACCATAAACAACCCTGAATAGCTGCTGCAATTTTGAGAAAGAAGAACAAAGTAGGAGGAATCACAATACCTGATACCAAACTGTATCACAAAGCCACTGTAATCACATCAGCCTGGTACTGGCATAAAAACAGGCACATGGACCAATGGAACAGAACAGAGAGCCTAGAAATAAATCCAAGTCTCTATGGTCAATTAATATTTGACAAAGGGGGCAGCAACATAAAATGGAGTAAAAATAGCCTCTTCAACAAGTGGTGCTGGGAGAACTGGACAGCTACATGCAAAAAAATGAAACTAGAACACCAACTTACACCTTACACAAAAATAAATTCAAAGTGGATAAAAGAGTTAAATATAAGTCATGACACCATTAAAGTCCTAGAGGAGAACATAGGCAGGAAAATCTCAAATATCATACACAGCAACATTTTCACTGATATGTCCCCTTGAGCAAGGGACATAAAAGAAAGAATAAACAAATGGGATCTCCTCAAAATAAAGAGCTTCTGCATGGCTAAAGAAAACAGTATTAAAGTAAAAAGAGAACCAACCATATGGGAAAACATATTTGCCAATGATACTTCAGACAAGGGTTTAATCTCCAAAATATATTAAGAACTCACACAATTCCACTCTAAGAAGACAAGCAACCCAATTAAAAAATGGGCAAAGGACTTGAACAGACACTTCTCCAAGGAGGACACACAGAGGATCCAGAGACACATGAACAGATGCTCAATATCGCTAGCTATCAGAGAGATGCAAATTAAAACCACAGTGAAATACCACTTCACACCAGTCAGAATGACCATCATAAACAAAGCAATAAACAAAAAGTGTTGGAGAGGTTGTGGAGAAAAGGGAACCCTAGTGCACTGTTGGTGGGATTGTAGCCACTATGGAAAACAGTATGGAATTTTCTCAGAAAACTAAAAATGAATCTGCCTTTTGACCCAGCAATTCCACTGCTAGGATTATATCCTAAGAACCCTGAAACACCAGTCTAAAAGAACCTATGCACCCCAATGTTCATAGCAGCACAATTTACAATAGCCAAGTGTTGGAAGCAACATAGGTGCCCATCAGTAAATGAATGGATCAAAAAACTATGGTACATTTACACGATGGAATTCTATGCAGCAGAAAGAAAGAAGGACCTCCTACCCTTTGCAACAGCATGGATGGAACTGGAAAGCATTATGCTAAAGGAAATAAGCCAGGAGGTGAGAGACAAATACCATATGATCTCACCTTTAACAGGGACCTAATCAACAAAACAAAAAAGCAAAATAAAACCAAAGACACTGAAATAGAGAACAGGCTGACAGTGACCAGAGGAGAGAGGGGAGGGAATTTCAGGGGAAAAGGGGAAGGGTTTACAGGAACAAATATAAAGGACACATGGACAAGAACTAGGGGTGTGGAAATGGGAGTGAGGTGGAGAGGGCTGAGGGGTGGGGAGTGGGCTGGGATGGGAGTAAAAGGCAGAAAACTGTACTTGAACAACAATTAATATTTTAAAAAAAGTTTGCCAACCTTTCACTATAACAAAGTTCCTATAACTAGAAGATCCCTCATAACTGTCAGCACCACATCTGATCTTAGACTTGAAAGGAACCCAATCACATGTCTGTTATTCACCTGAAATGCAGTTCCCATCTTTTTAAAAGGCTACTTGCTATCCTAGTGACTCAGAGGGACACATTTTAAATGAAAATCATCTTAAAAGAAATACTGCTCTGGCCTGGGTCTGTGGAATATCTTTGCTATCCCCAGCCCCACCCTGACCTTCACATGGGCTTTGGGCTGGCACCTCTGACAGAACAGCTGGAGTCCTAATCCCCACCTCAGACCTCACCATCTTGACTGTGTTATTGTTTCAGCATGAACTTTAGAACAACTGCCTCTATTTTGGCACACGGAGATTTGCCTCCCCAGTAATTATTTTGCAACCCACAAAAGTAATTATAAAATCAAATAATTATCTTCTAAACAAGTTGTAACCCCAGCAGTGGCTCTTGGGTGGAGGTGGGAGGGAGTTCCTGTTCTCTAATTTCATTTTGGAGGCTTTAACATTCTGCTTGCCGAGCCCTTTTACCTCAGTTCTTTTGTTATTTCAAGTCCAATAGCAATCAACAGTGAAGCACCAGCTTCTTCGGATGCAACCTCCTCCAAACAGTAACACTGTTCCAAGTTCATGAATAGAAAGATAGAGGAGTAAGTAAGAAAAGGGGAAAGCAAAGCCTGATTTAATTCTTCTGATAATAGGAAATAAAATTTGCAAAGGGACTAACAGCCGGCCCAGTTGCATTACTGGTCGGTTTGAGTTTTTGAGAGCTGCACTCACTGTAGGGAGGCCCCAGATCCTGAAGGTGTTCTCAGAGTTGGCGTCAGCATTTTCTGGCACAAATGGAGGGATGAAATCTGCTGCACAGCGAGCCACCATCCGTCTCTGACAGGCGGGCATGTACCAGGATTAGGTTATTTCTTGAGAGACTTAAAGTCTGTTTATGGGCGAGTGTTTGTCTGACATACGCAACAGATACTGTGGATAACATTTATTTCTATGTTTGGAAACTGTCACTTGTCCGATAAGCCAGACTACTGCACATGCTGAAAGGATGTGCAGAGAAGCAGGTCTTGGTGACAGAGACTATTACTGATCTGCTACATGTTTAAGACTCACCCTCTCCAAATTTTAGTAACTCACTGATGTGTGAGTCAGTTCGACAGCCCACTCAAAAAGTCAAACAAGCCACAGACAGGAGATCATCATCCCCCAAATGAACACACAGTGAATGTTTTTGCCTGCCCAATGCCCTGGTGCTTTCATACCCAGAATGAATGATGTGCAGCAGTTTTCTACCGGCCATCATATGAATTATTCATGCACTATTAAGCAGCCTGTGGTCAGATCACCATTACCCAAAGTAAAACTGAACACAAAAGGAGAGATTTTAATATTTGCAGCTGAAAGAGTTTTTTTGTATTGGAAATAGATATGAGTTACTGGATCCCTCCCATCCTTGTCCCGGGTCTTAGAGGTTGAATTATGAACATAAATGCAGATTTCTTGAGGTAAGACAGTAGAAATAGCTTGGAGTAAATACTTAGGTTAATTTTTCAAGGTTTTGTAGAAGGCAGAAGAGGGGAACATATACAAAAGGGAGGGAACATCTATATTCAAGATATAAAATTAAAGACAAGAAACATAATCAAAGCAAGAGATATTCTTTAAGAGAAATGTTATTTTAGAAGATCCCTGTGTGTCAACCAGATGAAAGGGGGGTCGCTCTGTGTAGACTAAAGAATGGGCCTGCCCGCACATGGTGCCGTGGGGCCCTAGGGCTCTTTAGAACCACAGTTTAAAAGTTGTTCTCTGCTCTACTCCATTCAGATGACACGTACTGTTTTGTGGAGTGATTATTGTATTTCTAAAATATACACATCAGCTCATAACAGGGATATGATGCCCCACATTTTAATTCTTTGAAGATGATAAAATCTCCAATGGAGCAGTTGTGACATAAATAATGTATAACCAAATACATTATAAATTATTAGTTTTGGGGGGGTACAACCTAGGATAGAGTTAGTTCATGAAAAATGTATATACTGTATTGGCTAAAGATTTATGTGATATCATACATAAATGAGTAGGAATATAACATTTTTAGCTTTATGTTATTTCAGTAGGAATGTTTAAGCTAGTGCCAACATCAATAATCATGTCTCAAATAAAGGCAACTGCTTAGGATGAAATCAGATCAGGTGTATAGTCCCTTTTGTTCCCTTTCTAACGTTGCCGATGGGTCTGAAATTCACCACTGGCTCTTTGAGCAAGTGCTGAGGAACAAACAGGAGTGACATTTTACTATTTAAACCACAGTATGACAGATGGGTCGGTGTGTGTAACTAGCTCAAAGTACATAATTCACCATGAATGAAATGACAAAAAATTTACTTTGAAAATGCCATAGCCTAAATTACAGTAAGATTTTAGAAAGCAAACAGACCTTATTTTTATTGCAAAATCCTAAGAGTATAATTCCTGGCAGTATTTACCAGAGAGAAGGAATTAAGGGCTGCAAGGGGAGGGCTAGGAAAACAGAGCACCCTGTGGGAATTAGGCACACACTGGCCTCAGACAGTCTCTCAGGCCTGGCCTCTGTTTTCCTTTTTTAAGATTTTACTTATTTTTTAGAGGTAGGGGAAGGGGGGGAGAAAGAGAGGGAGAGAAACATCAATGTGTGGTTGCCTCTTGCACACCCCCAACTGGGGACCTGGCTCACAACCCAGGCATGTGCCCTGACTGGGAATCGAACCAGTGACCTTTCAGTTCACAGGCTGACACTGCCGTCACTCAATCCACTGAGCCACCCCAGCCAGTGCTCTGTTCTCCTTTTTTGCAAACAGGGGTGAGGGGCAGGAGGAGGGTCATGCTTGTTTTTCCAGAGGGTCTTGAGACTATTTGGGAGACATCTGGACCATTTTTAAACATAGAAAATACAGTGGTGCCATGCTCTTCTATCTATGGTTCTGGCTTGCACATTCCAAAGGGAGAAAAGGAGTTTTTCTCCTTTGTGCTCATCCTCTCCTCTGTTCGTGGAAGTGATTGGTAGGAGAATGGAGGACTGAAGAGGCGGCACAAGGCCTGTAGTGCCTGTACGACTGGGAAAGTGATAGTCATTTTATCTCAAGGTGAAAGAGCAGAGGGATCCCCTGAGCTAGGTGAACAGATGGCAGAATCATTGCTGCTACACTGCTCCTGGCTGTGCATGTCCTCACCCCCATACTCAGTCGAGCCTTCTCAGACTGTGCAGGTCACAGTGCTGCAGCGAACTCTGAGGAGCAACCTGCTGAAGGCTATTCTGGAGGCCGGAGACGGCCGTTCCTCCTACCCAAAGACGAAGGCTCTACCCTCCTAAGCAAGGGTCGAGGGGCAGAGGTCCCCTAGGAAGTATAGATCCTCTTCAGACCCAAAGTCCTCTGCTAGTTAACTCCACCCATAGATGTCACAGAGTTTTAAAAATAAACAAATCTGTCTGGGACTTAGGGATAGAAGATGCTAGAGTAGATTAGGGACTAGTCAGGAAGTGGATAGAACAACGGCTTACTTCTCACCTTTATCTTTGGTCTTAATTTGCTCCCTTGCTTTGCTTCCTGATGAATATTCAAGGCATATTCGTAAGTCATCTGGTTCCCCCTCACTCAAAACTTTAAATTAGCCTTATTGCCTTTGGAAAAATAATCCTATTTGGCCCAGCATCTAAAGATGTTGCAGTCTGTACTATTACAACCAGTCCACAGCAATAAGGTGGGAAAAACAAGTTCTGTGCCATCTGGAAATACGGCCTGCCTAAATTCCAACAGAGACCAGCAGAAGCCCTGCTCTCCCTGCCAGCAACTTCTAAAGGGCAGCTGTGTCATGCTTCTCTGCTATTCTGTGTCCCAAAGCAGCTCTGATTACAGAGTGAGGAACTTTTTAATTCAAGTTCTAAAGTTCAATGTTGAGATTTTTGTCAACCGTAATAAGCTGTTTCTAAAACGTGTTCCACATAATACTTGCTCCACTGGGTGGTGATGGATGGTACGTGAAAATTTGCAAGATCACACTAAGTTGGAAACTGAGCTAAATGAAGTTAAGTAGATTGTTTCAGTCTTTGAGCCACTTAGTATGCCCATCTGCACTGTGCAACTTCAAGAATGGGGTGTATATACTACTTTTTTTTAATCCTCACCCGAGGATATGTTCAGTGATAGAGGAAGGGAGGAAGAGAGAGGAAGGGAGAGAGAGAGAGACAGAGAGAGAAGAATGCGAGCACACTGGGGATTGACCCTGCAGCCTTTTGGTAGACAGGACATTGCTCCAACCAGCTGAGCAACCCAGCCAGGGCATGCATGTACTTCCTTACCCAAATTTATTTTATCACACATAGTGCGATTTTTGGGGGGGGGGAGTGGGGCAGAGCATCACAAGTGACAAACACCCTAGAGGAAAACTAACAGGCTATTTCAGAATCCTCCAATAAATAACACTCTATTGATTGAATATGTTTCCCACTTGTGAAAAAATAGAGAATCACACAAAACAGTGAGATTCATTCATAGATTTTCTTTCACACCAGAAGCTATTAGCATTAAACTTTACATAGTAACTGAGAAGAAATATTTTAACTTTTGCTGACTGTATTTATTCATTGATTTTTGGTTTAAAAAGCTCTAACTACAAATTAAATTATTACATTGATGGTACCTGTTCAATCAATTCAGGAATCAGGAACTCCCTCCTTTTCCCTGGTCAGGCTGAACCATAGAACCGTATGGCAGGGCTGGGGCTTCCGGAGACCATGTGACACCAATGTAAGGGACATTTTAGGTCAGTGTTTCTCAGCTTCAGGACTTTTCATTTGGGGCTGGATTAATCTTTGTTTGGGGGTAGTGTTCTGCGCATCATGGGATATTTAGAATCACCTGTGGCCTCTACTCACTTTCTTAAAATATTTCTCAGACTTGTTTTAATCAGAGATGGTAAGGTGACAGACATAGGGACAATGCCTTTGAGAGAAGCTAATTACTTACTGTTCCCAAGAGGAGGGGACACACCATGACACACAGGGCCGGTCACATGGGGAAGTACCAGGATCGTTTAGGAGGCAGAAAAACAGAGTGATGTCTTTTGCAGGGAGGGAGTGGGTGAGTCAGGATAGGCAAGTTTGAGCAACTCTAGGATTAGTTTTGAATAACTTCAACTGGCTTAGACCCATAGAGGTGGTCTCTTGTTGCAGGTACTTGACCCTGGCCTTGGGATGATATAAGACAAAGGAATTTTTAGCTTGGTGTGTGAGAGTTAGGTAGAGGAGGTGGTCGGGGTACAGGCTTTGGACTGGCTGGTTTGCCTATGAAAGGTGTGCGGTGCCAGTGTGTAAATTGTCTACTGTCTCTAAGAATTAGCTGGCCCTGGAAGGGGCAGTCTCTCAAGGCCCCAGTGTGTCAGAGTGTCATGAAATACAGGAAATGGAAAACACACAATTAATACACCCACCTTCCAGTTGTGACAACTGAAAGTATCTCCAGACATTGCCAAGTGACCCCTGAGGGAGAAGGGTAAAATCACCGCTGGGTTAAGACCACTGACTAAGGGCCCAGATGGGTAGTGCCAACTCTGAGGGAGTTCACCAAAGCAGGAGACTGGAGATCAATGTGGACTGAAGTTCCAGCAGAAGGCTTCGTGTGAGGGGGCTAAATCTGACTGGCAGTGGGCAGGAAGGAAGACATCCTAAGTGGGAGGATTCACATGAACATGGACAAACGGGGGAAAGAAAGAGCGATGTGTACTATTTTTCAGATAATAACATGAACAATAACAATTCTTATCCGCTTACTCTGTGCCAGGCTCTGCCAATGATGGAAATTATGTACTTAATCTTCCCAAGAGTCCCATGAGATAGTTCCTATTTATCTCAGTTTGGCAGACAGGGAAACTGAACCTCAAAGGGATTAAGCTACATGCAGGGTCTCACTGGCAGTGTGTGTTGGTTATGATTTGAAATCAGGTTTCTTTTAATACTACTGTATTAGTATAATTAGAAATAATGTCAGGTAAGATTAAAAGATGTTAAATTACAGACAGAAGTGCCTGGACTTAAAGGACTGTGCTCCTCAGAATGATGGAATACTCAGTAGGTGAGTAATATGGTGAAAACGGTATTTTGGTTCATCTTGCAGCATCAGCTGTACAGCAAGCACAGGGAGTTGGTTGGAGGTAAGCTGGGGTGGCGTGGAGCTGAGCAAGAGTGAGTAATCCAGATGTGATGACCAGTGTTTGGCCAAGGGTGGTGCCAGTAGGATCGGAGCAGAATGGGTGTCAGAGAGATGTTTCCAGACAACAGGAATAAAACGCTGAAGGAATGAAGAAATGGTTACTCCATTATGTGTGAGGCAAAAGCCCAGAAGAACGGTAACACCCTCCCACCCATCTTCAATGGGAAGGGCATAGGTTATCTATAATAGGGAGGCAAGCAGATCTCAGGAGTACGTGAATTTGGGCTTACTTAAAGATGTGAGTTTAGTTCATTTCCATGCCTCACTTCTAGTGTATGCTCATACTATACTTTTTTTTTTTAAAGATTTTATTTATTTATTTTTAGAGAGGGAAGGGAGGGAGAAAGAGAGAGAAACATCAATGTGCGGTTGCTGGGAGACATGGCCTGCAACCTAGGCATGTGCCCTGACTGGGAATCGAACCTGCGATGCCTGATTCGCAGCCTGCGCTCAATCCATTGAGCTACGCCAGCCAGGGCCATACTATACTTTTTAAGAGCCAGGCACTGCTCTTTGCATTTCACATGTATGAACTTGCTTGTTACTCACAATGGCCCTTAAGTATGATCTCCACTTTGCAGATGAAGAAACCAAGGCTCAGAAACTTGCCCAAATCTGGCTCCAGGGTCGTGCCCAAGGTGCCCAGCTCTGCAGCGTCTGGAGCACAGTAGTTATGCTCAGTTCCCAGGCATTTGAGGCAACTTTTTCTCTCCTTACCTCTCAGAGTGTGTGCAGACTTCTTGATTTTCCCTTCTATGAAATGAAGAAGCTATGCTTTTAAGTCCTCTTAGCTCTACCATTCAATGTCTGAATAGTTGAACAAATCAGACATAATTCTGTTATTTAATTCAAGACAAGGGAGATCTTTTTCTTTAACAGAGAAGTGGGTGTTCACATGCCTTCTTTTTGAGACCTTGGTTGACTTGGGAGAAGGTACTCCTTCCCTAGAATCCTAGGCTGCTGAGCCTAGTCCCTAGAAAGCCATTCTGCTCTGTGTACCTCAGTTTCCCCTGCTCCTCTGTAAGCTCCTTGAGGGAAACATTGTGTTTTATTCATTTTGTATTCCTGATACATAACTTGTTCCCAGGAGAAGATCAATACATATTTTTGCATTTAGTTTTTACTTTGTAATCATTTCAGACTGTGAGGAAATCAGGTTTGATAAGTTTCCCTTGTATAACATTACTGTCATTCAGGTAACCTCTTAGCTAAAGAAAGGGATAGTATTAGCCTTAAGGACGGCTACAGGAATAGAAGCAGGGCATCATATTCAAAGGAGGTGAAGCTACTTAACTGGAGAATTATGGTAAAGGACTTCCAATGCTAACAGTGTGGAGCACGTGGTCAAGTAGACATTACTTACTATTGAAGCTTTTAAGTTTGACAAATATTGGCAAACTCACTGTAAAGGGTCAGAGAATAAACAGTATAGGCTTTTGCCACCTGGTCTCTGTTGTAACTACTCAGTTCTGCTGTTGAAGCACAAAAGCAACCATAGGTGATACATAAATGAAAGAGCATAGCTGTGTTCTAATACATTTTATTTACAAGGGAGGCAGCAAATCGGACTTAAAACAAGGGTCATAGTTTGCCAGTCCCTGGTGTAAGCTCGCATTCTCTCTCTCTCTCTCTCTCTCTCTCTTTCTCCACTGGAGAAACTTATACAAGGGAAACTTATCAAACCTGATCTCCACTGGAAAGAGAGAGAGAGAGAGAGAGAGAGCGCACAGATCTCAGCTGTGCTGCTGGCTCACTGTGGGGCTTTCATCAGAGTACGCCTCAGTTTCTGCTTCTGTAAAATGGTGACTCTAACAACACCCACACTCGGGACTGGTGGTAGGATTGAATGAAATAATACAAAATGTGTGGCACTGACTCTGCATATAGTAAGCACTCAATAAGTGGTGGCTGTTATTGTTGTTATTATTGTAAGTAATATTTATCATCTCGGCTTTTTTTTCTTTTTTGTTTTTCATGGCACTATACTAATTCACATTGAATTCATGCTTGTGAGTATTATGGTCAAATGTTTTATTTGCATGTTTTTTCTTCCTCTAGACTTCTTGAGTTTGTAGAATAATAAGAAAAATAATATCTTATTATTTTTTAGAAAAAAATTTTAAAGATTTTATTTATTTATTTTTAGAGAGAGGAAAAGGGAGAGAGAAAGAGAGGGAGAGAAATATCAACATGTGAGGGTAACAGCAGTTGGTTAGTTGCCTGTCACATGTCCCTAACCAGAGACCTGCCTTGCAACCCAGTCATGTCCCCTACCGAGAATCAAACTGTCAACCTTTGGTTTGCAGGACAATGCTCAATCCACTCAGCCATACCAGTCAGTACCTTATTATTTTTAATACCATCTTAGTACCTTATTATTATTGAACCAACTAGGATTGTTGTAACTCTAAAACTCACATGCAGTAATTCATACAGTGCCTGGAACATAACACTCAAAATATTGTAGCTAGTAGGAGGAAGAAAAGAAGTTGAAAAATGTAAGTTTTTAAAATGAAGAATGTAAAGTAATTCACTAGTTACTTAGAAATCTTGTAGAATTTCAATTAGAAGGGAATTTTGATAGGGAGATTTTAGCACTCAGTGTACATAAATGACTTTGTTTCTAACATTTGGAATCAATTAATTGCTTGGCTTTGTTAACCAATGATTTCCTACAGTGGAATCCGTTGCTCATAAACTAGGAACTTTAAAATTAGTGAAAGCATTTGCTTTTCCAAATGATCTGTTTATATTATAGCTGAAACAAGATAAGTCACACATGCAAAACAGCTGTCTGTTGGTCAGGACTTGTCCTTTCAGCACATTGGGAACACGCATGAGCAGTCCTGTGTGAGCTGAGCGAATGATTGCTCAGGACCATACACAAAAGGTGACAGCAGAGTTTATCTAGTTAGGTCTGGCTTCTTTAAAGTCTTCGTTCTAAGCCAAAGGTAGAGTGCAGATTTTCTCAACCTGGGCACTATTGACATTTTGGGCCAGGTAATTAATTCTTCATGAAGGGAGGTTGTCCTATGCATCATAAGATTTAGCAGCATTCTGGTCTCCAACTACTAGACCCCCACCCCTGCCCAATGGTGACAACCAAAAATATCTGTAGATATTGCTAAATGTCTCACTCAGTTGAGAACCATTGGTATAGACTGATGATTAAACAGTGGCTGGAGACATGTTGCAGCATATCTAAGCAATAACTTATTCCCATGGAAACATACATGCCAGATTTCTCAAAATGGTCTTAATTTCGGATCATCAATCCCCAGACCCAGCATGTATGCCTCAACTTGGAAGCCCACATGGATTGACTTTCTTACATTTGAAAATCTGGTAACCATCCCTATGCAATGTTTGTCTTGTTTGGGCCTTAAAGTTCGAGCGCACTTATCGCACCACCATTCACTGTTAGTCTCGTGTATTTTGTTCAGGCAAACGATTGATGCATTTCATGGTGGTTGATGGAATTAAGTGTAATTCTATCCTGAGTGATATAAGTCTGACTTTAGCTTAATTGAAACAACTTTCTTTTAAGACTTTAATGAACAAATCAGTATAAATTTTTGGTTGGAATTTTTTCCCAATATTAGTGCTAAGGTAAAGCTTTTTTGGTGCCATTCTCATGTAACATGATCACTGATGGGTTTAGTAGTGTGTCACACTTTAAGTGGGAATGACGGCCTTTTGGAAGGCACAAGAAGAGTATTGTTTACCTGTATACCGGGATGCCTTTCCAGGTAGCTTCTGGCACATTGGCTATATACTACCTGAAGCAAGTTCATTTATCTTTAGGTAGATTTCATTTATAAAATAAAGCTGATGATGTTACTTATGTTTTTATTTTATTTCTTTTTCTTATATCACTACTTTTAGTTTATTTTTTATATTTTTATTTTAATCTTTATTGCAGTTTTTCCATTACCATTTCGTTCCCTTATACCCTCCTCCCCTCAGCAATCACCACAGTTGTCCATGTCTATGAGTCATTTGCCTTTTTGCTCATCCTTCCACCCTCTAACCTCTCCCATACCCACTACCTGTCATCCTGCTCTCCATCTATGAGTCTGTCCCCATTTTCCTTGTTCGTGCAGTTTGTTCATTACATTCCACATATGAGTGAAATCGTATGGCATTTTTCTTTCTCTGACTGGTTTATTTCACTTAGCATAATGTTCTCCAGGTCCATCCACACTGTCACAAAGGGTAAAATTTTCTCTTTTTTTATAGTCAAGTAGTTTTCCATTGTGTAAATATCCCATAGTTGTTTTATCCACTCATCTACTGATGGACACTTGGGCTCTTTCCATGTCTTGGTGATTGTAAATAACTCTGTAATGAATGTAGGGGTGCTTATGTTCTTTTGAATTAGTGTTTTGGGTTCCTTCTGATATATTCCCAGAAGTGGGATCACTGGGTCAAAAGGCAGATCCATTTTTAATTTTTTGAACTATTTCCACACTGCTTTCCACAGTGCTTGTACCTGTCTGCATCCTCACCAATAATACAAAAGGGTTCCCCTTTCTCCACATCAATTCCAATCAAGATTTCAATGATGTATTTCACAGAACTAAGTAGAACAAGTATTTCAAAAATTTATAGGGACCCACAAAGGCCCCACATAGAAACAGTGATCCTGAAAAAGAAGAACAAATTTGGAGGACTCATGCTACCTAATATCCAACTATACTCTAAGCCCATAATGATCAAAACAGTATGGTACTGGCATAAAAACTGACACAGAGATCAATGGAATAGAATAGAAAGTGCAGAAATAAACCTACACGTTTATAGTCAATTAATATTCAGCAGAGGAAGCAAGCACACACAATGGGCTAAAGATATTTTATTCAATAAATGGTGCTGGGGAAATAGGACAGATACATGCAGAAAAATGAAACTAGACCACCCTGTTACACCCCACACAAGAATAAATTCACAATGGATCAAAGATTAAAATGTTAGACCCCAAAACATAAAAATCCTAGAAGAAAACATAGGCAGCAAAATCTCAGGCATTGCTCATAGCAATTTTTTTATCAGACATGTTTTCCCAGGCAAGGGAAACAAAATAAAAAAAATGGGATTACATCAAACTACAAAGTTTTTGCACAGCAACAGAAATCATCAACAAAATAAAAAGACAACCCATGTAATGGGAGAACATATTTGCTGATATATCTGATAAGGGGTTAATATCCAAAATTTATAAAGTACTTACAAAATTCAACACCAAAAAAAAAAACAAACAACAGGATTAAAAAATGGGCAAAGGTCCTGAATAGACACTTCTTCAAAGAGGACATATGTATGGCCAATATACTTATGAAAAGATGCTCAACATCACTAATCATCAGAAAAACGCAAATAAAAACTACAGTGAGATACCATCTCACACCTGTCAGAATGGCTATGATCAATAAGTTACTTATGTTCTTAAAACAAGCATCAAAAATTACCAATTTTCTTTTTAACTCACATTTGCCCAAGAAATACAACGGTAGCAAACAAAACAAAATCAAAGTTTGTACCTCATAGTACCAAATGCTACATGGTAATATGGCTGTTTAGACTTTAATAAGATGATAAATTATAGGGGATATTGAGAAAGTTGTCAGTGCTTAAATTGTGTCTTGAAAACATTTGTGATAGAAAATGTGTATCATTTTCCATATCACTATTCTGAGACTATGGAATTTACTAGTCTAATGAAATCTCTAATTTTCAACATCAGGTAGAGGAATTCATGAACATAGAATCTTACCTAATGCTGAAGAATAATTACCCATGGAGATATTTTTTCTGGTATTACAGAGCTTAGAAATAATTTTGCCAAAGTATTCTTGGACTATTTTATATTTACCATTTATTAAAGATATACGTTTTACACTGAAGTCAGTACCTTGAAAAATAATTGTGGCGTATAGTATTAAATATTTTGAAAATGTTGGTTTTTTCAAAACAATTATTTAAAGCTCAACCTATTTACTTTTCCCCAAATCTGTGTCTATGTAATAATTTGCATTTCTCTCTCCCTCCCACTTCACAACATTAGACTACAGAAGAGGAACTGCATGAATAAATGAGAACGTATCCATTAATTTTGAGCTCTCAGTTCTTGTGAGATCACGGCTGTGCAGCAGAGTGCATCCTACTGTTGCTGTTTTTACAACAGCATTTTCTAGATCCTTCCCATGAGTATATACAGCATATCCACTGTGCCTTGGTCTGATATTTCCTGACCCATCACGAATTTTTATACTGTTTGAGGACTTGGGTGATAATATGAGAAAGATATTTTTGTTGTTGTCTTATGTTTTTAGTTTGGAGTTTTGGTTCAGCTTTCCCGTTAAAGTCTTCTGAAATTAACTTTTTTTTCTGAAATGTCATGAAAATTGCCCTGACTTCTCCTTTTTCTCATCTTTTCCTGAACTTTCATCTTTCTTCAATGTGCTAAGGTGTTCACCTCAACTTGCAACTACATTTTAAGGAGAAAAACCTGTAGAGAAGAGGAACCAGTTAACAACCAAATTAGCACAGGTTTCTGCACTACAGTACAGATGCGGCATTGGTGCAGATTCTCATCACAGCAAGGGCCCGTGGCTCCGTTACTCCTGCCCCACCCCACCAGATTCCAAAAAACTAGGAATAATACAAAATCATCTTTAAACTCTTAATGTTAGATTTTTAATGTCAGCTAAATCTTTGCATTTTTTTGGCCAGAAACTGATTTGGAAGAATGAAGTAAGGATACTCTTCCCTCTTTCCAGTCCCAGCCAAATTGTAGACGTGTAATTATTTCAGATTATTTTTCATTTTCAGGATTTAGTAACTGCATACACTTATTCTAGCTATTGTTACCATGATGGTACTATACAAAAATATTAATGCTAGAGTTTCATGGACATGCCTTGTATGGGCACATTCTTTTAAAACGTATCATAATATCATTGATTCTTTCTGTACACAGCCATGCCTAGCAGTTATTGACAATTAGACAAAAAAATTAAGATCACTTTATAAGGCTGCTTCCACCTGTTTATCTTGGTTTATTGGCCTTAGCGAGAAAGGAAAATACTGTATGTGTATTGATTCAGTCTGTCTGAATTTTGAAGCTTAATTCATACAGACCTAATTACTAGCACAAAAGTTGCTTCAACTTTTATGGTGTGAATTTCTAGAGAAGAACTTTCTCAGAGCTGTAAAGATGGAGCTGATTTGCCTTCTCCCTGCCCACAGAACGCCCTAAACAAAGTGCTAGTTTATGGTATTTAAATAAAATTGTCTATACCTTGTACTGAACATGAGAGAGCAAAAATGATTTCAAGAAATACTTCCACTAAAACCTCTTCGTAATCTGTCTTGGAGGAACTCTGAGAAATTGTTCTATATCTTGTCCAAGCCATCAGATGACTATGTGTGTGTCCCTCGGTCGTGTACATACTTCTGAAGAGCAGAGGCTCATCTTTGTCTGATTTGCAAAGCTGCACAGAGAGCAGATGCTCAGAAATCTTTGCTGAATTGAATTCATAAAAGGCAGTTTGTTTGGGAAACCAGTTTTTGTTAACGTACTTAATACAGATTTCCTCCCCTGTATACCACTCCCCTTTATATTTTATCTTAGAAGTTCAGTTATTGCTCTTTTGGTGAGCTGAGAAAGAGCTCAAATGGACAGCTACTGTGTTTCTCCTCAGTGGCTGAGTTCTCTAGACAATTTTTAAAATCTCACTGTTGGCTTGGGGGCTGGGGTTGTGAATGTTGCCATGGTGTAGAGAGGACTTATTTTTCTGACTTAAATTTTCTGACCACGTCTGCTCTATCTGCAGATAAGGATCCCCTTAGCCTGGCTTGACCTTCTGAGTTGAATCTTCCTCTAATACATTC